>JAVHLU010001515.1:0-29175 GCA_036785755.1 Colletotrichum ledebouriae
TCCAGGAAAAATACCTCCTTATGCTTAAATTTATCAGCTTTCATCACCATATCACTCAGCCTATTAATATCTATTATTCAGGCTGTTTTACCGTCCCTTTAGCTACTTATATACCTATTCTTACAAATAGGTATATAGATAGCAGCGCGGAGGAGGGAGGTATAGAGGAGAGTAGCGCTATAGTTAACTATAAGGCTAAAAAGTAATCTATAACCTCCTAGTTAGAAGGGTCCTATTATATATTATATAAGTTAACTTTAGGTAATACCTTATTATTATTAAACTTATATAGTTAGTAGTAGTAGCGCCTTATATAATAGATAGGGTTTAGATTAGCCTTATTAATAAGCTATTATAATTAAATTAAGTTTAGCTAGAGAAATTAATATAAATTTAATAGCTAATAGACTAAGATATATATAATTAAGATCTAGCTACTAGTAGGTATTAAGATTATTATAAGTAACCCTCTTACTATAGTAATTACTATAAAATCTCTCTAGTAGGTTATAGTAATAAGGGAGACCCTATTACCTTATAAATATACCTATATAAGTAAGTAAGCCCTACCTCTTTTAAAAGGCCTCTTCTATAGTATTATATTAACTATAGAGGAGGTAGAGGGTATAGAAAGAAACTTCGTAATTAAGAAGCTTAAGTAGAGGGTATTTACTCGTTATATAATAATAATAGCACTCCTTCTCGATTTAGGTATTATAAGAGTTAACCTTCTTAGTAACTATCTCTCGAATTTTAGTATAAAGTATATAGAGGTTTATAAAGTAGTTAGTAAGGTAGGATTTTAACTAGTAATAAGATCCCTCTATAAGAGAGGTTTTTTAGTAATTATAGTTATAAAAATTTTAGATCTTATAGTTAATAAATTCGTAGAGGAGTAGGATATAGGTTATCTCGAGGTACTTAATAATTATTATAAAAAGTTAGTAATAAATAAGTATTTAGTAATATAACTAACCTTATTAATTTAAAAGCTATTACTTAAGAGATTACTAGTTCTTTTTATACTTATTATATATAGAGGAGTAAATATAAGCCCTCTATATATTAATAAAGCTATTAAGGTTATAAGAGTACTCCTTCTTATTAGATTATTATAGCAACGCGCCCTCGTTATTATTATTATCCTTCGCGGGTAGTTATACTACCTTAACCTCCTCTATAATTAAATAAGAGGCGAGATTACTACTTTAAGCCTCTATAGCCTTAGTAGTAGAGTTTTTATTATTAATAAGGGTAATAATAGTAGCCTTATTAGGCTTTAGGCCTTATAATCCTTCCTATTTTTTTTATATTAAGATTAACGTTTTTTAGTATATATTAAATATAAAGTTATTATTATATATATAGGAAGATCTCTCTAGCTACCCTCTTTAAGCTTATATTAAAATTAGTAATAATTACCCTTAGATCTAGTATTTTACTAATAATAAGAAGTTCTTATAGTTACTTTAATACCTAACTAAAAAATTTAGTTATTTTAGTAGATACTAAGTAGAAAGTAGCGTTATATATAATATTAATACTAATAAGGCTTATAATTTAGAAGAGTAGTATATTAAATCGATTTACTTATAGAGTTATATTAGTAAAAAGTTTTTATTAAAATAAACTATATATATATATCTACTTTATATATATTATCTATTATAAATAGCTCTAGGTTTTACTTTATTATATCTAGGTAGGATTTATATATCTAGAAGATATTATTAATCTTACTATCTTCCCTATATTAAATATAATAAAAGGGAATCTTATTAGTTTTACTCTTAAGGATATAGAGAAATAGCTATATAGAGGTTAATAGGCTATACCTTTCCTCTTATAGTAATTACTAATAATTTCAGACCTTCTAATTAGTTAATAATATACCTTCCTATTATAATAATAATCTTATAATCTCTTATAATATTAAGTTAATATAAGTAAAGAGCTCTTTAATATAGTTATATATTAACTTCTCTACTAAGCTACTTTTTATTATAACTTTTACTTTATTAAAACTTAACTATTAGAACAATAAAATAGCTCTAAGCTTATTTTTATATATACTAGTATAGTTATAATACTTATAACTATTAAGAATTAACTATACCTAGTAGCTAGTTATAATAACTTAAAGGATTTAACTTATAAAGGGGTAGCTATACTACTTTATTATTATTTTTTATTTTAATATTATTAACTTATATATACCTTTATAATTTTATAATATATTAACCTAGGCGCCCTTATTTATAACTCTTTTTTTCTTTAGCGTAATACTTATATTATAGTAATATTGGTAGACTTATAGCTAGTACTCTTTAAAGGTATTACTACTAATCTCTAATATTATAAGTATCTATAAAAATATAAATTTAGCTAGTAAATAGTTATTTATTAGATAGTAGCGATATTATTATTATACTATATAATCTCGCTTATAAATATACCTAAGAAATACTAGTACTTCGTAGGTTATTATATATCGTAGCGAAGGTAGTGCAGCTAATAGATATAGTTAGATCAGGCCAAATACTAAAACTGCACTGTCAAAATACCAGCTACCCTTTCTTCGAGTGCGCAAAATTCGAGTACGTATCTCCATCTGCAACGTTAGGCCTGGAACATCCACGCACTCAGCACCACCCACGCATAAAGAATGCACCAGGTGGCAGGGCATTTGGTGTGCAGAGTACTGCTGACGCCACGGTGATTTGACTAGGTGTTGAGGTACTCGCTACCGGGCGGTGGCCAGATGAGGTCCCCACCCCACCTGGCGATGAACGGGTCGAAACCCAGCAATGACACAGCCAATGACTTGCTGGAATCCCGCTATCAACGTTTGCTAAGCTTCTACATGTTCCGGCAATGACGATGCTGCCAAGGACGGCAGACCTGGCAGAGCGATCTCTGTACTCTCGTAACCAACGTTCTTTTTCGAGCACCCGCTGGCCCTTGTGCTCACAGGGGACCATTTCTCGATTTGAAGCCCCTCTTTCATCAAACCGTCATTGAAGATAACGGGCGAATCAATTGCAGCACGATGCCGTGTTCCCCCCCGGTAATTGCGCATCTCTGACCTGACCATCCCCTGATTTCGGAGCTACCTGCAATTGACGTTGTTCAGTCGCAACTTTTGTTGATCGACAAGGAGGGCGTCATTCTGCTCTGTTTCTGCGTTTCCGCTAGAAAAATTGACATGAAGCAAGATTCAATGGCGGTAAAGGATTTCGGGGCACACGAAACTCGATTTGGCACTCGAGTTTGCAAGGTGCGCCCTTTGGGACAAAAATGTCAGTCGATGATTAATAATTCAACCTGTTACGTAAGCGATACGTTCTGTGCGCGCACTCAAGTCTCGTCGTCACTCGTGGCTGGCTGCCCGTAAGAGACCAATGGAGCTTTTCTTTTACACGCAATAGTCCTACCAGCCTCTGTAGTTGTGGTTGCAGTAAAAAAGCTTTGTCCCACGATGACTTCCCGGAAGCCATGACTCGGCCGGTCTCGTTTAGGCCTGGTGTTGAGTTTCTGGCGCTAACCTTGCAGCGTGAGTCTGGGCCGTGAAGAGGACCTTGAATTTCTAAGCAGCCCTCCGACGCCCTTGTTCGGTAAGTAGGCCCGACTGTGCCTCACACGCTGCACTCTGCAACCTGCAACTGCCATGCTCAGCTACCGTTCAGATGGCCGTCCCTATGACCTGATAGGTACCTTTCCATTGCCTTGTCTCACTTATGCTTTCAGTCTTTTCAACGTGCAGGCCCCTGCCAACCCGCCCTGTCTCTTCAATTGTGCTGTGTAGGTGAGTGTGAAGTTAGCCCAGTAAGTGCGGGCTACAATATCGGCCTGTGGCCAGGGCCTCACCTAATCATCGGAACCTGTCAGCTTCCCGGCCTCCACGGCCTCCACTTCTTTGGCTGCCCAACCTTAACTTACATAATATTTCCGGACGGCCCCGGCTGCCTGGCCCAGTGCCCCAACTGTTGGTTCGCCTAGCGCAGCCGAACACCCAAGTTGCCCGTGCGCTGCATCACGACGCGTCGTTGCGGACGTGGATAGAACGCGTCTCCGCAGAATTCAGCCTCAATGACGCCCTTCGAGACAACGCTTGGCTGGAAAATCCACCAACAGGTTAAGAGAAACTCGCTGCGTAAGCTCCGCAACCAAGAAGCTCGTCACTGCACGATATTAGACTACGACTCGTCTCCGGCGGCAATGCTTTGACCAACATGGCACCTCTTTCGATCCCAAGCAAAGGGCGCCTCCCGGCAGAGCTTCGGCTTTCCACATCTAATGCCGCAGTACAAAGATCTCTCAGCCGTCTGTCTCGCTCATCGCTAATCAGCTTGGCGTTGGAATGGCTTAATGATTCCAACGTTCAACTCTGTGTGCCGCTCCTGGATGACGACGTTGACGACAGTGCATTCTACCAGACCGCCGAATCATTGGAAGAATTGCGGTCCATCTACGGAGACGACTTGCGACACAAGAAGGGGTCCAAGAGAGATATTCTTGAACGCATCACCGAAGGAGACTGGCAGCATGGCCTGACTCTGTATCAGTTAGCTCTGGCAGATTTTCAGTATCTCCAGGACAATCCAACCTCCCAACACTGGACGGGCTACCAGATTTTGCCCCTGAAGCAGGCGACACTTTTGGGGGATGAGGTGCAGCCGCTCAAAGTCGACAAAGAGTCGCTGAAGCTGCCTAGCTTTCATCCCTCAACCTTCATCAATAATCTCCAATCCCACGTCCTACCGGATGTCAAAGCTTACTATCAAGTGTACCGACCACAGGGCCTCTCACTAACTCTTATTCGCATCTTCATTGTTGAGAGTCCCTACAACACGAGCATGGCGCAGCTCAACAACGGTTCAGCTTCAGACTCGGATGCTGATAGTTCACGCACACTCTTTCTCGCATTTCCCGACTCGTCGCCTTACGTGTACCTTTCAAAGTCGCAGACATCCGGGTCGCTAGGAGCAGCGGAAGCCAGGAGTTTCCGTAATCTCGTCGCTGAAGGCATACCGAAGGCTCTTTCTCGGCCGCGAGAAAGATATACTCTCAAGCCTACAAACTTAGCCACCAGGAATCTGTCAGCATTGCTGCAAACGAGAGGACCTGGTCGAACGAATGCGGCTGGTGGTGGATGGAGGATTTACGCCGACAAGAAGAAAAATGAGTCACCGCTTGACACGACTCTACCTACTCCTCCATTGACAGGAGAGTCACCTCACGACATGCCAGATCTGAGCAGAATCACTGGCTCAAAGAGGAAGGCTGATGCGCCTGGCAGCACGGAGATTTCCTTGAAGAAAGCCCGAGCAGAAGCAAGATTCGGAGCTACTGCTAAGATGGATGGTGAGCACGGTCTCGAGCGTATTGACATAACTATGGAGGACCCATTCCCGCGTCGCCTTCGGGAAGGTCTGGACGAGGACGAGAAGGAAGCTGAGGAAGATCGAGATCACAACACGGCAAAGTGGACTCCTAAAGTGAAGTTAGTGTTCCATGGGTCGCATGTATTTGCTGGCATTCGTCAGTTGGTTGAAAATGGAATCATAGATGGACAGAGGATGCCGGGATGGTTAACAGGGGACGGAGGTGTCACCAGTGGCGTTGTTCGACACGGCCGGGTCAGAGGACACAAGGGATCTGGAGCATAGGAGATGAAAGCTTTGTTTGCAGAAAGCAGCCAGCGATGGTGCATGGCTATCCCTTTTCTCAGGTATGCATAGCTTGGCAGCGTGGTTTGAATTGATACCCTCTAATGCGTTTAGTTGATGTCTATCTATTACTCTACGCGAAAAACCTTGACCGTGTTTATCCAAGCCGCCTCGCACACTTCCTCCACGTCAACTCCTTTGATGCCGGCTACAGCCTTGGCAACTCGCTCGATCATGCACGGCTCGTTGCGACCCTTGATCATGGCGCCCTCCTCCCACTTCTCTTTCTTGACGACTTTGAAACGCTCGGGAACTTCCGGCTCATTCTTCTGGTTCTTCTTCTTGCCTTGGGCTTTCGGGGCATCTGGGGTTGCCACGCTATCAGCACCGTTAACCTCAGGCTTCTTCTCGATCAAGTACTTGTAGCCAAAGTGACTAGGACGGATCTCGCACCAAGGACCGTCGGTCTCGAGCATCATTCTGTCCAAGGAGATCTCCCTGACGACCTCGCAGTTCTCTTCCGTCTTGAAGCTGCAGCCGTTTATGCCAATGTACAGCCCCAGATCCATAAGCTCCCTAGCCTCCTCCATCGTGCCGGTAAAGCTATGGACAACGCCGCCCTTCTCCAACTTCTCCAACTTCTCACCGAAGGTCGCCTTCAGCAGACGCACAAAATCCTCGTGAGCGGCTCTCGAGTGCAGGAATAGGGGCAGCTGCGGTTTGGTGTTGACGGCTAGGTCGAGCTGCGCAGCGAAGGAGTGGAGCTGGATGGTCTTGGAGCAGTAGTGCAGGCGATCATAATCAAGACCGAATTCGCCAAAGGCGACGAGCCCGGTCTGAGAAGCCGTCGTTTCCCTAATGATATCTCGGAGCTCGGAGATGATGGCTTCCGTCTTGGCGGGGTCCGGCTCTTGATGCTCGGGGATGGGCTGGGACGGATCGGGGTCGGTGTGCACCCCCTCGGCGGCCTCGTCCGAGCTGCTGAATATCGCACTGCTGCACGGGTGGATTCCGACGGTTGTGTAGACAACACCAGCTGGGACTCGTGTCAGCACGGCTCAAGATGGCTTCCAAGCGTCAAATCGCTCACGGTACTGCTTGGCAATCTCCAGCGCTTCTCGCGAGCTGGTGAAATCGGACCCGGTCACGATCAGCTTGGAGCACCCAACTTCCTTAGCTCTGTTGACGACGCCGTCTAAGTCATCGGGGTGCCGTCTTTTTCCATGATGCATGCCGCGGAAGATGGGGTCTGCGAGATTGATGCCAATCTAATGGGTCATGAGGTTAACAATCCGAACAAATGATGCACCTAGTTATAAATACACACATCAATGTACCGTGGCTGATAAGCCGACTTAGACGCTTCAGCAGCAGCAGCCATGTTTGTTACGTAGGAGGATTGTACAAAGCCTTGACGATGCAAGGATGGAATTCGAACTTTTGGAAACGTTCTTGGGGAACACAGGGTATGGAGCCTCATGGGCAATTGATAATTGGCGATGATCTGAGTTCAAAAGTAATCAGGACGCAAGACGATTCATGCCAATTTATACAACCATGACGTCGTCGTGGGATTTGAGTAGGCCGAATATTAAAGACTCACAATCCATTTGGCCTCATGAATCACGTGAGAGCGTGATGAAGCATCCACCCCCACCAGATATCGCACGCGTAAAGTAGCGGTAGAGACATCAATTAAGGGAGCATCGCGTCGCTAAAGGCGGGGACAGGGTGATACCCGCCTGTGAAATGTAGTGGCAGCTTGCAGATGTCTAGTTAAAGCAAGACATTTGACTTGAAGTCACCCGCTCGTTGCGAACGGCAACCCGTTTCTGGCATCTAAATAACCCACAGTGTCGAGTTTTTTTCCACGTCGTTAACGATGATTTCCAAGCCTGCTGCGGGATTCATCAAATATTCACCATTACTAGCAATAGCTGTCTTCTCTGTTGCGGCATTGTTGGCTCGGGGATGCGACCGCGAACCGAGGGGCACGGGCGGACATGCCTCAATACTGAGGCCGAACTGACATTTTTCCCAGCCAATCTGTTATCGATGCCTGGACCAGTAGACGTGCCCCCCTGTCCAGTCGCGCTAAATTCTGGCGTCGCGTTTCCACGCGAACCCGAGCCATAAGTACGCAGTATCTGCATCAATCTCCTGCCTCTGCTCTTCTTCCCCCTCCTGCAATCCAACACCACCAGCCTCTCTGACGAATTTCACCAGACTTTCTGTAATTTCTGGTGCTCTTGATACCCTTCTTCTGTTCTTCCTTTCGTCTCTTCTCCTGGGTATTCCTACTCCTCGGTCCCAACCCAACTTCCCCTTCGTCCTTATTCACACAACCGCTACCCAGGCACCATGTTCGTGAGAAAGCGCGGTACGTCAGCTCAGACGCGTATGCAGATGTCCTCGTATGCTAACTGAACGTAGACGGGCGCCAGGAGCGCGTCCAATTCGATAAGATCACTGCCAGAGTGTCCAGGCTATGCTATGGCCTCGACATGGAGCACGTCGACCCGGTTGCCATTACCCAGAAGGTCATCTCCGGTGTCTATGGCGGTGTCACAACCGTGCAGCTTGACGACTTGGTAAGACTCAGTCTCCATTATGTTTCTCTGAGAATCGCTAACGTGCTCCTGTACAGGCCGCCGAGACTGCCGCCTACATGACTGTCACCCACCCCGACTACGCCATCCTCGCTGCCCGTATCGCAGTATCCAACCTCCACAAGCAGACCAAGAAGCAATGGTCTTCAGTCGTCAGCGATCTCTACCACTACGTGAACCCTAAGAACGGTAAAATGTCTCCCATGATCGCGAAGGAGACATACGACTGCGTTATGAGGCACAAGGAGGAACTTGATTCCGCCATTGTCTATGACCGCGACTTCAACTACCAGTACTTTGGCTTCAAGACCCTGGAAAGGTCCTACCTGCTCAAACTTGACGGCAAGATTGCTGAGAGACCGCAACACATGATCATGCGTGTCGCTGTCGGCATCTGGGGCGATAACGTCGAGCGCGTCATCGAGACCTACAACTTGATGTCGAGCAAGTCCTTTACCCACGCCTCCCCTACTCTCTTCAACGCCGGCACCCCTCAAGCCCAGCTCTCTTCTTGTTTCCTCGTCGATATGAAGGAGGACTCTATCGAGGGTATCTACGACACTCTCAAGACCTGCGCCATGATCTCCAAGATGGCTGGCGGTATTGGTCTTAACATCCACCGCATCCGTGCCACCGGCTCTTACATCGCCGGCACTAACGGTACTTCCAACGGTGTCACTCCCATGCTTCGCGTCTTCAACAACACTGCTCGCTACGTCGATCAAGGAGGCAACAAACGTCCTGGTGCTTTTGCCATCTACCTGGAGCCTTGGCACGCTGACGTCTTCGAGTTCTTGGATCTTCGCAAGAACCACGGTAAGGAGGAGGTCCGTGCCCGTGATCTCTTCCTGGCTCTCTGGATCCCCGATCTCTTTATGAAGAGAGTCGAAAAGAACGGCGACTGGACTCTCATGTGCCCCAATGAGTGCCCTGGCCTTGCCGACTGCTACGGCGAGGAGTTCGAGGCTTTATACGAGAAGTATGAGAGCGAGGGCAAAGGTCGCAAGACGATGAAGGCCCAAAAGCTCTGGTACGCCATCCTCGAGGCCCAGACTGAGACCGGTAACCCTTTCATGCTCTACAAGGATCACGCCAACAGCAAGAGCAACCAGAAGAACCTGGGAACCATCCGCAGTTCTAACCTGTGCACTGAGATCATTGAGTACTCGGCCCCTGATGAAGTTGCTGTCTGCAACCTGGCCTCTCTTGCACTGCCCTCTTTCGTCAACTACAGCGAGGGCGTCTATGACTTCCAGAGACTCCATGAGGTCACTCAGGTTGTTGTCCGCAACCTGAACAGAATAATCGATGTAAACCACTACCCAGTCCCGGAGGCCCGCAACAGCAACATGCGTCACCGTCCCATAGGTCTGGGTGTCCAGGGCCTTGCCGATGCTTTCTTGGCTCTGCGAATGCCTTTCGAGTCTCCTGAGGCTCGTGACCTCAACAAAAAGATCTTCGAGACCATCTACCACGCTGCTCTGACCATGTCGTGCCAGCTGGCTAAGGAGGAGGGTCCCTACTCTTCCTACCAGGGCTCCCCTGTTTCCCAGGGTGTCCTCCAGTACGACATGTGGAATGTGAAGCCTTCCGACATGTGGGATTGGGACGCTCTGAAGGAACAGATCAAGGAGAACGGTGTCCGCAACAGTCTGCTTGTCGCACCGATGCCTACTGCCAGTACCTCGCAAATTTTGGGCAACAACGAATGCTTCGAGCCCTATACCTCGAACATTTACCAGCGCCGTGTCCTTGCTGGTGAGTTCCAGGTTGTGAACCCCTGGCTTCTGAAGGACCTCGTCGAGATGGGTCTATGGTCCGATTCCATGAAGAACCGTATCATCGCCGAGAACGGTTCCATCCAGAACATCCCCAATATTCCGGCTGAGGTCAAGGCTCTCTACAAGACCGTCTGGGAAATTTCCCAGCGCACCGTAGTCCAGATGGCCGCCGACCGTGGCGCCTTCATCGATCAGTCCCAGTCCCTCAACATTCACATGAAGGACCCGACCATGGGCAAGATTACCAGCATGCACTTCGCTGGCTGGAAGCTTGGTCTCAAGACCGGCATGTACTACCTACGTACTCAGGCTGCTGCTGCCCCCATTCAGTTCACCGTCGACCAGGAGGCCCTCAAGGTTGCCGATGCCAACATTAGCAGCCGCGTTCTAAGCAAGAAGCGTGCCCCTCCTCCCGGTCACTTCTCTTCTCCCGTCACGTCCGTTCCTAGACCTATGTACGCGACCAAGAGAGAAGGTTCTACTCATGACAACGGCGTTCCCACCCCTAGTGTCACCCCGCCTCCAATTTCTGCTCCTATCGAGGAGCCTATGAAGGCTGATGTGCAGGAGGGTGATAGCCCCCGTGCTCTTCCCATGGAGCCCGCAGACAAGCTCAAGATTGAGGAGCTGCAGACCCCCGGCAGCAAGACTCCTGATGCGGAGGACAAGGCCGAGGAAAGCAAGGAACGTGAGATGGACATCTACTCCGAGGCTGTTCTTGCCTGTAAGTCGCCATCACCCATCCACTACTCGAATCAAACGCTAACATTCCCTTAGGCAGCATTGAAAACCCTGAGTCTTGCGTCATGTGTAGCGGTTAGAGAGTTCAGAAAGTACTAGACATGATGGATTTGACGGCTGATGACACTTGATGGCATATAAAGGGGTTCGCGGCATTTTGGTATTGGAACTACGTTGGTAGCAGTTGTTTACTCTGGGCTTAAGGGTGGCTTTAGTGACGAACACCCTCTCTCTCTTTATTATCTGGTCCAGGGAGGATTCGGAAGGGTCCCCGGACAGGTTGTTTTTTGTATCGTGCTTTCTCACGGCGTTCGGAAGGCAACCCGGGTTGGTAACCACTTCTTTTTACAGTAGGCATAATGATATCATACTTATCTATGAGAAACCTGCTTTACGCGCATCGGATCACCGTCTGGCGGATGCGACTATGAACTAAACACCAGAGGCCACCGAAGCGACGACTAGCATCAGTTGGCCAAAGTACGTAAGTGTCACGATGTGCAGAGTATTGATCCAACGAGAGGGGAGTTTCTGGCGCTGGTCTCCCTCTTCCGCAACAGACTTACGTTGACAGAGTGTGCTCGGGCCGATAATGATGATTGATACCAGCTGAAGCTCAGCTGCACCAGCCACACATGTCGAGGCCCAGTCGGCCGTGACGGTGGCGACGGATGTGGACAGACTGCCGCCTGAAGGCTGCACTAATCTGACTGGACTCTCCCCGAAGAGAATGATTGGTCCGTAGAATGTTTTTGTCCGCGAGCCCCTGGAATGGGGCCGGACAGAGATGAAAAATCTGTCGTTCGATAGATGGCGTTTTGGTTGCTCCGAGCCGACGCCTTGCGATCTACATCTACGACCTGAGACCTGCGGTTGGTTTATGGTGTGATTCCTCAGGATCCATGGACCAGATGGAGCTGAGGGCACTACTTAGGAAGGCATACAGAGCCAGGACGTAGCAGCCAATCTCCCTACTCCTCCAAAAACCTACATGACTGAGTAGCATGCCGTGTGCGATACCTCAAGGTGGCCTTTACGTAGGGTTACGATGACGGGGTTTCAGATTGTTGCTCCGTCTCCTCGCTACTCCCCGGATGGCAGGGGCTTACTAATCGTTCCATCACTTCATACCCGTTGACTTTGTTTTGTGCCTCTGGTGGATTGCCGTGTTTGAGCGCTTTCATTTCTTTTTTGTTTCACGACTCTCTCGGATGCTCGCCTTCGACGTGTGACAAGGCGGACAACACAATCGTGGCACCTTTCAAGATGACACGAAAAGGAGAGACGGCTGATTGCTTCCAGGTACACTTGGATAAACAGGCATTCGAGAAGGGGGTTTGGATGGCAGGGCATGGATGGCAGTTGTTTCGACAGGCGGGCGATTTGGGGGCAGACGCATCGATCAGCGCATGGATTGTGTGCGGTTCGGTGAGCTGGCAGGGATGACACGTTCTCCTCGATTCGCGAAGTATTAGGTTCGCTTGCAGTAGAGAGGCCGCCCTGGTGGCGGGGGTCTCAACGGAACCTTTTGCACTGCTTCGGTGATTCAGGGGGCGAGGTGGAAAGGTTCCGTCGAGTGATTTGGGGCGATCGGCTCCTGAATTGTGGCAGTACCACAGTACAGTGCAGGTGGCTGGTGTCACCCAGATCATCAAGTGAGTCGCGACGATGAGGTATCCGTTGTCCAGCCATTGGAGATTGGAAATTTCGATGCGTCAGAAGTTCCATTTGCGGCTTGGGAACGGCCGAAGAGTCAATAGCGCCAGTTATACGTATCCAAGGAGGAGATGTGGGGATCTTCTCTTGCTTGTGGTCGTGGTCGTGGTCGCAAGGTGGTCGAGGCCTGAGTTGGGATGCGCGAGAACCCGATGTAGATTGGCAAGTCATGCCCGTCGACCCACTACCTCAGATTGATGCCGTCATCTTGACCGCCAGAAGAAAAAGCACGGAGCCGGGCCAAAGTCAAAGGAAGGCATCAAGTGGCAAGCCCGATTGTGTCTTCCAAGATCATGATCTTTGATTAATGGAAGCGTTGTCCCTTCTTTCGCGATGTCATCTATCAATTGGTCAAGTCAGAGATTGCTCGCTCTATTTGCTGGTATATCGGCGGCTTGGATGTCAAATTCGAGGAAAGCTCACCTGGTTGATGTTAGCCCAACTTGCGGGACAGCCCCTTGGCAAGCTGAGAGTGGACACACCAGAAGGTCTACTAGAGCTCTTGGCGTCAACACCAACCCTTGGAGCAGACAGGACGGGAGCGCAACGTGGGGGCAAGGGTTGCTTCGGTGGGACGGGACCTGGCGGACTTGCCGACGTGTTAGTTGGAGCTACGTGGTGATGGCTTTTCGTTCCAAGCCGCTGCCGACGTGCCATACAAAGCTTCAGTGCTGTCGACAAATTTTGCGTATGGCGTTAAACACTGGTGTGACGTGCAAAGTGACGAGTCTGGATGTCAGGTGGCTTAATGTTGACGAAGCAAATGACGCTGTAAATGTTTTGGTCATTGGGGGAGGAAAAGTGGAACGTGGGAATTGGGTTTTTGAATCCCAAGCAATGACCCGGGTCTTTTACCACCTGCCGTTCACCTCCCTGCCTTTCCCTTTTGGCCAAGCGTACCCAATCAGATGGGGAGAAACGAAATACGCAGCGTCATGGCGCCAGGGCGTGGGGCATTGACCAATCAGAAGCGGCACATCCCCGATGGGTTGACCTCACCCCTTCGCGGTTCTGCGATAGTCACCCTGGCCCTACCAACTACCTAAGTATCTTAGCCGTTTCCTTCCCTGATTCCAGTATTAGCAACTTCCCCTCAAGGTAAGGCGGCAGCTTCCCGCAGAATGGAGTTCTGCTGTGGATTTTCGTCACCATATGGCTGGGCCAACCGTCGACTCCCGGCTGCCTCTTCTTACTGCTAGTCTGGAGAACCATACGTATGCAGTCGCACAAGTCACCATAGCCGGAGACCTAGAACGGTCACAACTGTCATTGGGTGTCTGCACTGAGAGAAATTCAGATGTCATCTCAATCCAGATTCTACATTTCAAATTTAATTCACGGAGCTGCAGCTGTGTTTCTTCATCGTTGTTGTTGTCCAGAGCATTCGCGTTGCCCAAGCCCCCCAGGCGGCTCTAAGATTTCTCTGTGGATCCTTGAAGCTTGAGAGTTGCAACGGGAGAGACGCTTTCCCTTTTTACGCAGTAGTGTGGCAATCGGCAGCTTGACATGGGTCGATAGCAGAGCTAGGCACGGCACTCGGCATACATCCCGACAACGCTGGTGACCCGGGACGGTGATTTGACAGTCCATCTGCAGAGAGCCTTGCACAGCTCGAGCTGCCTTCTCTTGCCTTGCCTTAATGCAGTAGAGGTGCTGCCCAGGTCCCAGCCTTTCCTGGAAAATGTTTGGCAGCGTTGCAGCGGAAGGCATGAGGTCAAACTGCGTCAGAGCTCAGCTCAAGCTTCACCGCACCTCCAATCTCCAGGCAGCCAGGCCCGCAAACACTGGGTTATGATTGGTCATAGCAACCACATGGCACCAGGACTTGCTTCTGAGCACTTGGCTCGGGATTTTTGAGGTTCTTGGCAGTTGGGAAGGTGGTTCGAGTTGTATCAGCCCGCATCCCGGTCTGAACAAGGTCAATCTTTTCGACCACTGTATTTCACATTATCCACTATCCTTTTGCTCTTAGGTTTCTTCTTGTGACAACATATGTGATGTGATGTCACTGGTTTTCGAGATTGTTAGCTCAAGTGACAATCGCAAGGCGCTCACTGGCATTGAAGCTACCGCCGAGATGGCTGGATAGAAGAGCAATCGGTGTTAGTATACGTCTGAGCTGGCAAGCACCTGCCCGATTTGCCTCGGATCTCAGATACTGAGAGCTGAAGTTTGACGCAAGCTGAATTAGATCTTGATGATTGACATCTGGGACCGCTGTTCTTGCTCAAGCCATCTAATGCTGCGGGGCGATAAGTTTTGGCTTTGCAGAGGACTTGGTATTTCAGCCACGCCGTTCTTGACAGCTCCGAATCAATCCCATTGTCCCAACTGAATAGCTTCCTGTAGCTCTCATCTTCTGTCTACCTTAGTTCGTCGTAGATTTCGAGAAATGCGCGAACGAAAACATGGGTAAAGTATACTAGATAAGGCCAAGTACAGCTGAGATCGGGCAAAGCGAAGCCAGAAAGTGGCACTTGGATCAAGGGGCTGGTATCTGGCGCGCATGTCGAAAGCCAGATAACCAAGCTATGTAATTGTGACATGAGATCAATCAAGCAGACCGGACCCTGCTTTTGCAAGATTCCCCATGTAGATAGGGAAACACAGCTCCGGGGTCGTAGTTCGTCCCCGCCCGCCACTTATTGTCGACGACCTCCCACACCTGTTCGCCCATCGCTTACCTTTAAAAAGGCAGGCACATCCTTCCGCCAATTTTGTTTCTGCTCCTTCCCTCTCGCTTAAGGTAGACCCGCGTGGTTTTGTTTCCCCCGACGCGTAAAGTGAGGTATCTCTTTAGAAACAATAAACCCTTGCTCCACACCTCGACCAATACCTCAGGTACCTTACCTTACCTCCCCCAGCCCTCCACCTCGACAGCCCAACTTCCTCATCATCAACACTACTTCACTCCCAATCTCTCTTCTTCCGCAAACCTCTCCCGCGCCTCTATCAAAAGACCATCACCAGATTCACCAGCTCCAATACGTTGACCCAAATCTCCTGTAGGTAAGCATCTATTTCGATATTTCAGCCTCCTTCTCAACCTCAGCAGTTTACAACTGCAAGTCTTCCCTTCCATCTGCTTCACCCTCTTCACCTCCCAGTAGGCCAAAAACAAAGTCTTCAATAGCTTCTTTTTGTACTCTTCTGTCTTTGACGGCAAGCGCAATTTTGCAGCACCTAGCATTTATTAAATTCCTCGTGCGATTTGAGGCCTGCTCTGCCTCTCCCCCGCGTCACACTGCACCTTCTCTCACTTGCCACTTCCCTTATTCGCGTAACCCTCTCATTTCCCCTTCCACCTACCTTACCACTGACAACAACACAAACTCTTCACCTTTTCCCTCCCAACCGCCCACCACTTTCTTCTCTCTTCCACCTCACACGTCCACACCCTCACTCTACGAAATATTCACGGTCTGCGCACTCGCCCAGATCGCCTTAACACTATCTACAACCAGGTGATTATTTTCCTTACCACCTGGTTTCAGCGTGGCTCTCTTGTCGTTCTCACTTCTCTTTCCTGCTTTTCTTTTCTTCTTCTTCTTATTGTGTTTGCGATCTAGATTGTCTCTGACTTGCGAATTCTCTAGGTCCTTTGCTTTTGAGACATAACTTGTTACTCACTCTTTCCAGCTCAAGGCATTCTTCACACAGCCAATCTTTCACCATGAAGTACGCCATCAAGTATCTCAGCTCCGGCCTGCTCATGGTCTCCTTTGCCATGGCTCAGGGCAACCTTGCCACCTGTGCTGTAAGTATCATTCCCTTCTTTCACTCAGAAGAAATCTTTCATGGATTTCCTTTGAGAGCAACATGATATCCAGGCGTATCAACTTGCTAACCAAATCACAGAGCAAGTGCATCTCCGACATGCAGGGTAAGGCCCAGGAGCTCGGTTGCACCGCTGGCGACACTGCTTGCCTGTGCCGCAACCCTGACTTCACCTACGGTATCCGCGACTGCTCTTATGAGTCCTGCGACAACAACGCTGATGCTGAGGCGGCTGTCGCTCGCGGTCGCGAGGTCTGCAGCGGTAAGTAATGATCTCTCTCCAAATGAAAAAAAGAAACACCTACTGATTATTCATTCCAAAGCTGCTGGCGTTGCTATCACTCAGGCTCCTGTTGCCACTGCCACCCAGGCCACTGGTACTGAGACGGTCACTGCTTCCCCCATCGTCTCCAGCATCTTCAGTGTCATCACCTCTGGTGGCAACACCATCTCCAGCCTGGTCGGCGAGACCACAATTGTTCCCTCTGTTGGTGGAGGCAACGGTGAGACTGTGGTCCAGACTCCTGTTGCTACCTCAACCTTCACCACTGTCATCACCAGTGGCGAGTCCATCATCACCTCTGTCGGCGAGACTACTCTCCTCGGCGTTGGCGGTGTCCCTGGTGCCACTGGCGGCACCCCCAACTCTTCAGTTGTCACCGCTCCTGTTGTTAGCACCATCACGACTGGTGATAGCATCATCACCTCGACCTTTGGCTCGACCACCATCCTGAGTGATGCTACTGAGACCACTGGTGCCACTGAGGCCACTGAGACTGCCTCTGCTACTGAGTCCCAGTCTCCCCCTGAGTCCTCTGGCGAAGCCACCAGCGCCTCCTCCACTGGTCTTGTAAGTTCGTTGTCTCCTTTGCAGATCGAAATTACTGATACTCTTTCCTAGGCCGCCAAGCCGACTGCTGGTGTCGTTGCTGGCATCCTCGCGGGCGCCGGTTTTGCTGCCATGCTCATCTAAGCTCATGCTCGAATGGGTTATTGTACACTTTCTTGCTTTTCGGTTACGATGCGCGATTTTGGCCGCAAATACCCGCCTGGACCCCTAATCTTGCTCAACATCCAGTTCAGCCTTACTTTATGACCAGTCGTGAGCTCGACACGCAGTGATGAGCACATCTTTGGGAGATGGAGGAAGGAAAGTCAGATGGACAGAACTATGACGGATGAATTTTTTTGAAGGGTCAGGCATGATGAGTTATTTTCCGTCTTGTTTTTGAGATGGCAATCAATGGATGCACCAAACATGGCTTTACACGAGGGACGTAATGGCGTAAAGAAGGTATATGCACTGTAGTCTGCGTAGGCCCCTGGCGTATGACGGCACCGCCCGTAAGTGATTCGAGGTAACGGACATTGAAGTAAGAGTCCATCGCATGAGCAGCAACGTAATGTAAATGGCCTGATGATCTCAGTCGTGAACGCCTACGCTTGATTTTGACCGACGTATGAATGGGGACCACGCAAGATGAACCTTTTCTTCTATAGCACAAGATTAAGAAGTAGTAATACAAAATACTGTATATGCCTCCAGGGTATCATGATTCAACGAGGCCATCTACTTCACACGGACGTCGCTTACGTCTGCTTCTTCAGCAAGGCCAGCTTGGCCGCAAGGCTAGCACTGACATCCTCATCATCGTCCGAGTCAGATCCCGAGCTGCTCGTCGTCTCATCATCGTCGTCCTCGCCCAGGCTCTCCTCGGCAATAATGTTGTGAAGCGCATCCAGCCTTCCCTCCTCCTCGTCTCCGTCACCGCTCTCTTCGCCCTCGCTAGGCATCTCGCCTTCCTCGAGATTACGCCTTATCTTCTTGTTACCCTTGCCGCCCTTCTTAAGAGGTGGCTGGGGATCCCGCTTGCGCTTCTGCGTAAGGCGCACAGGCTTCGGCTCGATTTCCAAAGAAGACGGCAACGAGGCACCATTCTCGACGACGTAAACGGTCGGGAACTCGAGCACCGTCATGTCGCGGAGCGCCTCGCCCAGGGGAAGAGTGGCGTCGACGGCGTGCACGACCGTCTTTCCCGCCGCCACGGCCGCAGCGGAAGTCGTGCCGACGAGGAAGAAGGCGTACCTGCTCTTCTGCGCCTCCTCCTTCTCCGTCGTCCCTGGAGAGGCCGGCACACCCGTGTGAGGCATCCACGTACCCTTCGGGCTGCTCTGCATGCAGTATCGACCGGGGTGCCAGACGCCCGTCTCGGTGTTCTGGGCCGTGGTGATGGACTGGCCGGGCTTGTGGAGGTGTTTGCGGCGCTTCTTGGGTCGAGCGGTCGCGTCGCGGGTGTTCTCTTCGGGTTCGTCTCCGCCGCCGCCGCCGCCGCCGTCTTCTTGCTGTTGACGCTGTTGCTCCTTTTTCGCCAAGTCGTCGTAGAAGCTCTTCTGCCCTGCGAAGAAGGCTTTGTAGAGTGGCGTGTCATCGAGGGCTTTGGCGAGGATCCTCTTCGTCTCGGGGTTCGGCGCGCCATCGACGCTCTTCTGCTTCTCTGCGGCAGCATCCTCGATTTTAGATGAATTAACGGAGGATACGAGCAGCCACTCGACCTGCCAGTGAATCCGGCCCGAAGGTTTACTAAAGTTCGTGCCGTTCTCCTTGCGCCTCGCCATCCCTGTCGGTGCGCGCCTCAGCAGGATCCCAAACTTGTCCAACCTCTTCTTGAACTGAATCGAACCCAGAGCGTCCGCGCCGCCCCCGCCGCCCTTGGACCCGGATCCGCCGCCCGCATTGCGTTCTCCGCCGCCGCGTAGCAGCTCCGTTACCAGCACCCTCCTCTTCCTCCCGTCACGTCCCGTCTTCCACTTGACGGAGCGCACCTCGATGGGCCTCAGGTCTTCGGGCCTCAGGAGCTGGCGCTCCTCGACGATCTCCTTCTCGGAGCGCTGGACGGCGCGCTCGATCCCCGAGAGAAAATTGAAGTCGTGGTCAACACCGGCCGGGGTCTTGAGCTTGGAGGGCGGGACGTAGACCGTCGCGTCACGGATGCCGTTACACGAGGACCACGCCTTGTGACGCTTCGTGCAGGCGAGGGAGCATGTTCTGATCGTGCAGCGCGGGCACTTGTACTTAGGCGGCTCCGTGTGGCAGATCGCGCAGAGGCTTGTGAGCAGCGGGTCGGCCATGGCCGTTTTGGATTCGAAAGCAGGGGATTCGTTTTCGATCCGAGGAACTCTTGGCAGGTTGTCTTGGAAGGGATGTTGATTTTCAATGGAGTGGGTTGTTTGTGGTCTGGCTGGTGTATGGAAAAGAGGGTGCCGAAATGCTTCCACAAACGTCGACATAAGCGTGATGCATATCGATCCTAGGAACTTTTTCTCCTATCTTGCTTATCAGGTATTTTGCAGTCCGATAGGGACAATACTTCTCCGAAACCACAGCGGGAGCCAAAGCGCGGGGATACCCTACCTCGGAATACGGGTCTGTGCGCTGAGAACACCACTCCGGTACCTGGACCTCGCGTTCGTCCAGTTCTGGTGGACTCGACGCTTGAGCGGGTTGCTTTTCTAGGTGCGTGTTGTCCAGGACTGAAACTGTACTTTTTATAGCAAAAGCACGGCGTCAAACCGACTAATCAGTATTCCGTCGCTTGCAAGGGCACCCGACTATGTTAAGGCATGGGAGCTTGTGTCCTAGCTACTCCCACGAGAGCAGATTCACGTTTTGAACACAACAATCCTCGTGTTGATTGGACAACAGCTTTTTGGAATCTCGCTGGTTTAAGTATGGGCAAGGAGGGACGTGAACGGAACTAAGTAGAAGCTTCCACCCTCATAACCTACAAATGATGTAACATCGTGAGAACATGTAGCCCGTCCTCCAGCGAGGTTGTTAGATTAACCCAGGAAGGAAAAGTGAACATCTGTCTTCTCAAAAAGACATAGAAAATGGCAAAGCTAACGCCGGACACGAAGATTTTGGTCCACGACCGCCTGTCGCAAAAAGGTATAAGGCAAAAAGATGTATGCATAGTGTCGGTAAATCGTCCTCCCCTCCAACTCAGGGAGAGAAACAAAAGCCTCCCTGGTTGCTTACTTACTCCTCTTCAAAATATGAGGAACACCATCAACCGTTGATTAACGATTAGCGGGTGCCGCCCAGAGCGCTTATACGGGCGCCCGATGGCCTGTGCATGAGGCTGTCGGTGTGCTTGCGAACAACGCGGTGCTGTTGAGGAATGGACTCGGACTCACTGCGGTCCTCCTCGAAGTCCTCATCGTCCTCGACAATCTTGGTCGGGATGTCGTCCCGGATCATGTACTGCTGACTTGATCTCTCAGGAGTCGCGGCGCTGGAGGCAAATGACATCGCTGTGCTGCTCCTGTTGGGAACGAGGTCTGGCGTTGGCGGAATGCTAGAAGTCCTGCCAGAGACGGGATGAAGGTGGCTATCTTCACCCATCTCGGAGGTCGCGTTCGACCTCGTGTCGTGATCATCGTCGCTCTGACCGGCGGCGGACAGGTTGCTGCGGCGACGCTGGGCGCGGAGCTTGGCAGCTCGCTCGTCAAGCTCGGCATCCTGCGCAATTTGCAGACCCTCAACAGCAGCTTGGCATTGCTCGGCAATGTTTCTGATGATGTGTGCAATGGCATCAGTCTTGTCCTTCAAGTGACGATCAGCAACATCCTTGAAGCTCGATGTCGAGAGCCTCTTGTTGGCCTGGGCTGCGGCGGAAAGAAGGCGAGCCTGATTTGCGTCGGCGTCTCTGACTCCGTCAGTCTCTACCTCCTCGGCGTTGAAGCCCTCCTCGAGTTCGCGCTCCAAATCGTCAGGCTTAGTCAAAGACTGCACAAGGTGTTCCATGTGATGGCTCTGGCCACCGATAAGACTGCGCAGGTGGAGGACCACGCGGCGAGCCTCGTCACGCTGTCTGAGAATGGTGACATTGGTGTGTTGCAGAGCCGCAAGCTCTTTCTTGTTGCGCTTGCGCTCACGTTCAAGCTCCTCCGCGATCTCCTGCTGAAGAACCAGAGCCTCGAGAGCATCATCACGCTGCTTCTCAGTGGCGCCCAGGCGGTTGTTGAGACGTCCGTTGTCATCCTTCTGTTGGTCGATAAGGCCGGCAAGGCGCCTGTTCTCTCTCTTATGATTCTCGATCTTGACCTTGAGGTCCTGGGTCTCCTTGGTGAGTTGCTCAGCAAAAGCCTGGAATTTGAGAAACTATTGGAAGTCAGTGTTTGTACGTCGATAGTTTGACAGGTATGCCGACGAACCTGCTGCTTCCAACTCTCCAATTCCTCATTGAGATAGTTGTTGCGCTTCGTGACCTTGTTGAGTTCGGTATCCATGCGACCCTTCAAATTGATGAAATCCTGCCAGGCCTCAAGGGCATCACGAGAGTATTGATTTCTCTCGCGCACAATTTCGTTCAAATGTCTCATCGAGACCTTGGTCATCAAAGGCTTCTTAACAGAGCCGCCAAAGACGGCCTTGATACCTGTGTTGCGGCCCATCTTCTCGCAGACATGATCCATGACCGTCATAACCGCATCCTGATTCCACCACTCAGGGTCCTGAATGGACTCAACCTCGCCGCGCATGACAATAATCTGGCCGGCCGGGACGAGCTTGCCACCACCGTAAGCAGAGCGAAGGTGCTGGGGAACGCCAGAGGGGGTGACATCGCCGTTGAGGGATTGGGTGAGACGCGTGACGAACTTGTTACGCTGTCCAGGGTTCAGCGCAGTAGGAGGGCTAGAAGTGAGCACGAAGTTGCGGTCGAGGTCTACAACTAGCGCGTCGGTGGGAGCAGTGAAGAGAGAGCGGCACTCGGCAGTAATACCGAGAATATAAGGGCCGGGTTCCTGCACCAGGTCCTTTGCATGGCGAGCATGCACAACAGGAACGTAGAGACCACTCCACTCATAAACGCGGACGCAGTATCGCACCGTCTCCGCAGCCATGGTGAGCATGGCTGGGTAGTGACTGACAAAGATAATACGGCGCGTAGGAGAAATAGCTGCTTCAATAACACCAACAATATTGGGAATAGACAGACAGGTGAACAACGGCCACATGGCGAAGTTCTGGAAACCGGTTGGCGAAGAAGGGAATTGGTAGCACAAGGCGTAGTCCTTCATGTCAATTCGGACCAAGTCATTGAGTCTCGGGGCCGGGAAGCTGAGAATGCGAGAAACCTCCTCGGCATGAAACAAGTTAGTAGCCTTGTTCCAGTGGATCCACATGCCTCGTAAATAGTCTCCGAGCAGGTTGTACAGCGGGTACCGAGACAAAAAGGACAAGCAGTAGGGAATCCAGTACGTCTCATCCGGGTTGTCGTAGTAGTCTGGCTCGGTTCTCTTGCGCAGGTCCCGAATTGTCTCGGCCCTCTTCTCGTCGGCTCTCGACCACACGCGAAGACATATTCCGTACAGAGTGTGAGAAGAATCCTGCTGCAGCACGAAAGCATGATGAACGCAATGAGGCTGGCTGCGGCCAGTGCAGATCTCAACGTCGTGGGGGAAGCACGCCTATCGCATGTAAGCCACAAAGTCTACGCGTCCTTGGGTCAAAATTAGTGACTAACCCGCATGGCGGCGTGCAGAGACCTCGCAATCTCGTTATCCTGCTCCAACCTGGGACTGCTTCCGAGGATCTCTGGGAGCCAGAATTGTCCAACGGCGCCCTTCATGTGGCCAATCTTGCCCTGAGTAGGAGCTGGTGCCTTGACCCATTGCGATGGTTCTCTGCCGACACCACACACCATGTAGGCATGGGTGAGGGTTTTCGGGGTTCGCTGCTGCGGCTTCGCGTTCAGAGTCGAGGGGATCGGCTGAGTGATGCGAGAATGGAGAGAAGAAGTACGGCTCGGGATGACCAGGTTGCTGTCGGCCTGGTCACGGGTGACAGGTCGGCCATCGCGGTCGCCGGTTCGGGGCCGTGTGAAAGACGAGTGTGCGTTCAATGAAGGCGCCATTTCGTCGGGAGAAATTATCAATTTGTTTAAAGCGGTTCGAGCTGTGTAGTTGGATCGGGAGGGAATGGAAATGCGATCTGGTCGATGTCGTTCCAGGTCGCCACGAGCTGCCCAGCGTGTCGAAAGAAAAGCGGAAGGGGAATCGGGTCCGATGAATTACTAGGTAGGCAAGCTACTCAGAGAGCAAGCTCTCGTCACGGAAGAGTCGGGTCGAAGAGTTGCTCAAAAGGCCGCCATTCGAAATGGCATCCAGAGGAGCAACGAAGATTGTCTAGTCTGGTCGAGCGAGTGTTGATGCTCAGGCACAGACGGGTTGCTTGACTGACTGACTGCTCGGTAACAGGTGGGGGGGGAGGAGAAACAAGAAAGGAGGGAGAGAAGGGGGAAAAGTTGGAGGCGAGACAAGAAGAGGCAGTTCAGGTAAAAGGAGAGGGTAGGTCAAGGGGGGTGTCGGGATAAGACGAATTTGAGGAAGAAGAAGGGGAGGGGGGGGGAGAGAAGACGAGGGCGTGCAGGAGAAGTAGAAGGCAGAGGCGATGGCAATAAATCGGGGTGTGCCACTGGCGGGCAGACTAAGGATGAAGCGAAAGGGACCAAGCACTGGACGCGAAGCTGGAAGAGGAAGCATATGGACGAGCAGGTGCAGTAGAACAGACAGACAAGACAGTCCCGTTAGATGAAAGCACAGAACGAGGAGAAAGGACCTTTAGTCAGTCAGTGGTCAATGGGCCGTGGGCCACGGGCAATGAGAGCGGACTGGGGGACGGGGAATAAAGGTAGGTACCTGGCTGAGGGGCCTCGGGCAGTAGATGTACCTGCCTTAGCTCCTGCGATGCCTGTGTACAACAACAGCTCTGCCTGCCTATCAGCTGCAGGACTCTTACCTCTGAGCCAAAGAAAACTAGACAGTGGGCACACAGCAATAGAAAAAAAGAAGGGTGAGAAGAGCCGTTCGCAGATGGGGGGACGGGGGGCATGGACGGGTGTGCAAGGGGTTTGCAGCGCAGCGTTACACTACGGTGCCACTATTTGACTGGGGGAAGGTTCAGGGAAATGGATGACCTCGCGGTACCTCAGGGGCGTGGCCATCACCATCGCCCGAGGATTAAGGAACCTTATGGTTGTTGGCAGTCCACGAGACGGGTTGGTAGCAGTGGTATTCGTAGTTGGGACGCAACCAGGGGGCTTGACTCTTGCTGTTGCAACTTGTGCGGGAGTCTGCGACTTGAGACTCCCTGCGACCGCGACTAATGTTTGGGTGCTTATATGCGGTAGCCATACGCTAAGTATCCGAATGATAGAAGTAAATGATGAGCGAGGTATACCTCGACGTACGAACAGGCATTAGCAGCTTGCAGCCTCAAAGAAACCGATAGTCCTTTGTTCGTTTTGCTGGAATAGAGCGTCCCAATCCCACGGGCAGGAAGGGAAGGACAACGGTCGATCCATAAGGCACCTTAACATCAGGGCTCCGCAAGAAATATCCGCAACTAGCATCAGCAACTTGGCTTTTCGGCTGGTACTCTGCTGCTTCAGGCGGGACGAAAAGGAAAAGAGGAAATCCCGTCAGCACCAAGTGATAGCACTCAATGTAGGTAGCTGAAGCACAGGCTGAGCTAGTTCGACCAGAAGCCAGGAAGCAAATTCGCACAACCCGTACCGGCAGACCTTGACTTCCCACAGCAGGTACAAGTACTGAAGTAAGCTAAGGTATCTCAGATAAGGTAGTTGCCTCGCGCTGTAGGAGTCTGACAGCCTGTTTTCTTGTAATTCAAGAGCTTGGTTCATTAATAGTGGCGTGTTGAAACGTCCTCGCTCGCGGTTTAATTATTGTCAAGTCTCAGTATCGTTGTCTCTGCCGTTCCGCCTGCTAGCCGTTGATCCCGGGAAGAGAAAGAATGCGTTCCGAGCTCAGCACTACGACGCCAGTTGTACTGTTGCAGCGAACTAGTGTCCTGCTCGAGGTGCTAGCGTCTTGTCCTTCTCGCTCAGGCAGGCACGTACCTGACGCCGCAGGGGCCCCTCCATTTCGAGAGCAAAGGCCCCCACCACCCTGCCCAATGGACAGCCACTGACAAAGCAGGACGCTCCTTGCTCCGCACCTGACAAGGGCCCGGCCTCCCCTGATCGCTTCCCTAATTTTGGGGTCCACTTGTCTTCCATGCATCCAGCAGATCACATCCAATGGTTAGCGGCGCCGTTCAGCACCGGTTGCTGATGAAGGAAATTGTCAGTCTCGTTTGGAAATTCTATCGTCTTGACCTCGCGACTTTGCCCTGGAACAAAGGGCCTAAAGCGATTGCAGCTATTTGTTTTCGGCCCCGGTTGTCTTGCCCCAGCAACCCGAGAGATGGTCCTGCTCCGCCCGTTGTCACTCTTCTGCTCTCCCGAGTCTTGACTACCGTATCATGCACCGTGTCTGGCATCCAAAGCCCGACCCAGCGAAGAAGGCACTGACGGCGTTCGACGGTACGACGCGCTTGGAACGCCTCAGAGTTTGGACGGAACATTTCCATCAATTCTGCTGATGTGCCTTTTGTTTGGCCCGGTAGATCGTCATATCACCACCTCCATCGCCAGAGCACTACCAATACGCCTAATTACCCTTCACCCACTCCGCCAGTTTGTTTTCGTGCAGCAGCAGTCCACGCAGCATGCGCATGGCACATGACTTGCCTGCTACATGAGTCGCAGTCACACCGGGATTCAACAGCTCAACCAACAAGAGACACTCGAGAAACCTGCAGCGCAGGCCAGTAACTCCAGTTCAGTGTCGCAAATGAGCGCTCCAAAATCTGATCCAAGCGTGCATACTTGCTATCGTCCCAACCACGCGTGCATACTTGCTATCGTCCCAACCACGCGTAAGAATGCAACCTTCTTCGTAGTCTCTTTCTCCAGACAGATGACGAGCACAAGCTCATAAGAGATCATCTGCCGAAGCGCTCAAGCCCCATCCAAGATCAATCAACCCCCCCGACTCCTCGAGATGTCATCGTCACTACACGGGCTGTTCCTGAAGCCCGATGCTTGCCTCTGGGCCTTCTGGGTTCTGGCGGCCACACCCAAGAACCACGACGAGCCTGGATCGCTGCTTCGGCATCGAATCACACACACGCAGAAGCTTGGTGGCTGACATGGGTGGCAAGCTTGTGTGTTTGGGGAGGGGACGCATCCGTGTTGCCATACCTTATATTGCCGAAGCCCCGGTTGGCTCATACTACGTAGTACTTCTGTGCAGCAGACACAACGGCCAACCTTCGCCGCTGCCAGCCGCAGGGGCGCCAGCATCCACATGGTGCTAACTTTCTTGGAAACACCGCGGCGAAGAGCTGGGGCCCGACCTGGGCGGCATATTGAAGTGGGTCTTGAGTTGAAGGTCATGGAAGCAGGCTCTTGAGAGTCCCGCAACGCGATTCATCGCTCTGCTCAGCTCATCAAGGGCCATCCTAGAAGCATTAAGCCGTCGCGCAAAATATTTGAATAACAGGTTACAGGAGGATCACTAAGACAAAGAAAGAAAATCGCGACAGCCCCACGAGGCCCCCCCAAAAAAAAAACTCCGTGCTGCACCGACGGCCTGCAGCGGGGGCGAAAGACTGCCAGCAGCATGGCGATGAAGGTGAAATTACTGGCTTATATATTAAATTGCAGGTTGTTTGTCGGTTTGCCATCTGTTCCGCAACGAATCCAGACTCGAAGCGTCAACCGCGCCAAGCAAGGGCTTCAACTTGAGTCGTCCCATCTTTTGCGGAGTGGAAAGCTGCTCCCTACTTTATTTTTAAGGTATAGGACCGAAACATCCGTCGAATCCTCTCGAGACTAGCAGCCTGATAGACCATGTGACAGCAGGGGAGACAGTCTGTGCTGTGGGATGGTTAACCATGTCAACTGTCTTGGCCCACCCGTCTTTCCCGCACGCGGTCTCGACATTCGTAACAAGATGCAAATCTCGAATTTCTCGTGTGATTTTTGTTTACTCGTTCCGTCGGGATGACCCTTCATCACGTTGCGACTCCACGAGTTCGGGCTGGTGGGTGTTCACGGTCCCTTCCTGGGCATGGCGTAATCCATTCTTACAAGCAAGCTCAGCCCATCCTCCACGTCTCGAACTACGCCTTCGTCGAGGTCCAGCGACCGGCGGGCCCGGACTCTCTCTCGCTGCTCGTCAATACTGCGAATGAAAAGTGGCAGGAAGCGGCAGCCCAGTCTCGCCCACCCTGCGCTTTGACCTGTTTTTCCTGGGAAGAGGCTTGATGTTGCCAACGGAGCACAAGGGCGACTTCGAGATATCCTGCCCGGGGCTCGCCTGCATTAATGCCCCGCATAAAACGAAGGAAACTGTGGATCTATGACTTGTTGCCCTCACTGCCGACTTCCCTAAACGAAATCCACAATGCTTCCGGGGCGTCGACCATGATTCTAAGCTTCGAAATCCGTGTTGCGGCGCTGCTCTGTTCTTAGTTACTTAGTAACCTTTATATCTGCAAAAAATAGGGCCTTTTCTACGCTAAGTAATAAATAAAAACTTAGTAATAGTTACTAACTACTTTAACGATTTTAATTAAAACCTTAAACTAGAAGACTTAGAATAAGCTATAGGATATTATAAACCTCTATAAGTAATCTAAGGTTATAAAATAAATCTTTAAAATACTCTATCTAAATATAGTAATAAAGCTATAAGTATTTCTAATTAATCTAAACTAAGCTACTAAGATATCTTAATACCTATATCTTATTAATACTCTAATTATAATTTATTACTCTAAGTATTAAAAGAACTACTAGTTTAATAACTACTTTTCTAATAATATTACCCTAATTAAGAATTAGAGAAAATTTTATCTTATAATAATTAAGTTTATATAATAATAAAAATACCTTAAAAAGAGTATCTTAAGTTAATTAATAATATTAAAACGGAGTTTAAATATATAATATATTTAATATCTAAGGATATTATTAAAATTAATTAGCTATATAATAAATAATATATTAAATTCCTTAAAGCGCTAAAAAAGCGGATTATAAACTAAGGGATATAGTAAGGGTACTAGGTTATTAGGGGTAAGGATATATACTTCTAGCTCTAAAAAATTCTACATATTGGTGTTCTATAAATTGGCGCTGCTCTGTTTGTTTATTTGGAACCAGCGGGATGGCGCCCAAGCTCGGAACCTGCTTGCTCGCCCCCCCATTCAGTACGGGATGGCTGCTTGTCACCTGCACTGCAACTGCACGTCCCAATTGTCGGCTGGCTATCACCTTGTCACGATCTGAGCGCCAGTCCCGAAGCCTTGATCTTTGTCCCATCTCGCGAGTTCTGGTCTGGTCAGCGTGTAGCGTTCAATCAATCGAGCCAAGGTGCCCGTCTCTCTATATGAGATTTCCATCTCTCTCGTTTGGGTTTCCCCTGTGCCGCGGTTTCGATGGGACGCGCCTTGTCGCTTCAAGACAACACCTCACTGTGCCCAACGACGACCGTCGGGAGCCGTTCCTGACCGGGAGGTATCCAGCGCGGCCAACCAATACGAGAAGCCCGTCATCATTTCAGCTGCAGGGCGGAGGCACGGGAAACAACTTTGCTGCAGCTGCACGGCAACAAATGTGTGCTGCTGCACCACCCACTGCAGCTCACATCACCTGCAGCTAAAATCCAGCTCCCGAGCAAATAACAGAAACCGACGCGATCAAACACGCAGTCGCCGTTATCATTCGAATCAGGGGATTCGTCACTTGTTTCACGCCGCTTATGCCGTCCCTCGGTTCAGCCAGGGTTGGAAACTAGTCTAGTATTAGTATAGTATAGGGTGGACTAATACTAGGCTAGTATAGTATTAGTATACTAATTAGTATTTTTAAAAGAATTAAATTAATAAGAATATATTATATTATGTTACTATATAAACTTATATATAAGTTTATATCTATTAGTCTATGTATATAATACTATATATAA
>JAVHLU010001516.1:0-29152 GCA_036785755.1 Colletotrichum ledebouriae
TCTGAGGCTATATAATCTAGATAATCTAGATCTTTATTATATATTGATTTTTTATTTACCTTAGTGATAAACTTGCCCTTAAGGCAGGCTTCACAAGGTAGAAGATTTGTTATATTCATAGCCTTATTATTATTATTATTATTATTTATAAGGTTATTATTTCTTTTAGTATTAGCTAGAAGATGTTTAAGATATTCATAGCTTATATAACCTAGACGGTCATGCCATAGTTTATATAGATCTTTGTTATTATTATTAGCTATAGATTGCGTATAGAGTAGGTTATTATTATTATTATTATTATTCCTCTTTAAGGGGGCTTTATAACCCTAATTCAAGGGTATTTTAAAGAGATAGAGGTTATTAGACTAATAGCCCGTAGCTATAGTACGGTTATTATATATATTATATAGAATAGGTTTCTGCTATATAATAGAGGCTATACCTGTATTATTAAGTCGGCTTTACCTAAGTAAATTAATACGTAGTTTAGGTATATAATAGACGTCTTTTAATATTATTTTATTATTATTAGGGAAAATATTTAAATCTCCCCTTATAGTAGTAGTAAGCTTATTTGCTTTACCCTACTTTATAGAGGTATTTATAGACTTTTTATAATATAAAAGAGTGTAATTTCTACCTATATAGATAGTAGTAGTAGTATCGATATAGAATATAGTATCAATTTAGTTATAACGCCTTAATCCTAAGTCCTTTTCCTTAGTTATAATACTCTATTAAATCAAAGTACCTAAGGTTATATTATTAGTTATTATATTATTATTATAAGGATTATTATAGGATATATTTACGTTTTCAAATTCCTGATCTTCATCGGAGTCATTAAGATCCATAGGATCCTCGTTTTGATTAATAGGTTGATCCATAGATATATAGGGGGTTATTGAAGTATTGTTTTCTTCTTCTACTTCTTCTATAACCCTTGAGGTGCTTGTTATAGTAAGGAGGAGGTTGAATAGGTGTGAGGTTATCGAAAAGGTTAGAGCTGGGCTCATAACCTGTAAGAATAGGTATATAAGGAGCGAAAGGGGCGGTAAAACAGCCTGAAAAATAGATATTAATAGACTGAGTGATATTATAATAAAAGCTGACAAATTTAAGCATAAGGAGGTATTTCTCCTGGAATTAATTAATAGAGAAGTCGTTAAACATTAATAATATTATCTCTAAGTTATAAATCCTACCCTCGTGAAGTAAGGGGCAAGATATTCTGAAACATAACTGCAAAGCAGTAGCTTATTAAGCAGAAACCGCGCTTAGATCACTATATGGTCCGTGCGCAATTTCTGTATATTTATAGCTATAAAGCTAAGGATTATAAGTATATATATCTATATATATATATATATATATATAAGGTTATTGTTATTATTAGAATTCTATATGGATTTCTAAAGTATTTATTCCATAAAGGCAATACTTTTATAGTTATTATTTTATGTTTTATAGTTATTAAAGTATTATTAAAGAGATATTATATAGGTATATAGCTATATATACTATAGTTATTTATTAAGGTTTATATAACCTTTATAACATTATTATAGAATTTTTTAAGATATACCTTTGGTATTTTTACAAAATAATATCTAGGTATATAAAATATAGGTTATTCTAGAAGCGCTAAGCGCGTATAACGACTTTAAGTATTAGTAAGGGTCCTTAATATCTAGACGAGGATAATAATAATAAAATAAGAAGTAGGAGTATAATAATTATATAATAATAGGGATAAATGCGTTAATATCTTTCTATAAAAATATATATATAGAGGGAAAGGTTAGCTTAATACTAGGTAGGTAATAGTAATAGTAATAACTAATAGGGTTACTTAGTAATATAAATTTAGTTTATATATATATATACTTAAGTATTAATTTTTCTTATTAGTTAAATAAGAGTAGGGATTAACCTTTAAGTAAGGAGGGTAATTATATTTATAAAGATTCCTATAGTACTAAGGGTAGAAGGTATTTAAGTAGGAAGGCGTAATAGATATGGTTATTATTACTATTAGACTAGGTATAAATATCGCTATTATTAGGCTAAGGTCCTTAGACGCGCTAAGCGTGCTAAACGTCTTTATTTTATAATAAGGCTTTAATTATAATACTCTTTTTAGTCTACTTATTTACTTAAAGTGCTTTAAGTAATAAGTTCCTTATTTATAATATATATCCTATTATTCTATAGGGTTCTTCTAAAGCCTTCCTCTAAGGCGCTTTAGTAATCTTTTACTAGGCTCTAATACTAGTTTAATACCCTATTAAATAGGTCTTTAAGCTTATACTTATTTATGAAGCTATTCTATTTCTTATTCCTTACTTTTAAATATAGTAATAAGTTTATTTATATTTATAACATCTTTATCTATTTAAATAGTATATATTAGTAGGTAACCTTTCTATTTAATTTGATATTATACCTTTCCTTATATAAGGGTTTGCTTCTTAAGGATACTTTTAATTTTAAAGTATTTATATATTTTAAGCTAGTAAGTATTATTATTATCTTAATATTAACTAATCCTTAGCAGTTATCCTAATAGTTAAATAAGTTACTACTAGGGTCTAGTATTAGTATAAGTTAGATAATAGATATAACTAGATAAATATTTATATTAAGTAGAATATTAAAGTAGTATACTAACTTACTAATATATTTAAAGACTTTAAATAGGATATATTAGTAGCTATACTTTAGATTTAGCTATCCTAGTAGATAATATCTTAACCCTATGTTAAGATATACCTAGTTACCTAGCTTAAATATAATAAAATAATGTTTTTTATTATACTATTCCTTTATATATAGCTAGGCTATTATAATTAAAATTTTAGCTTCCTCTTAGAAGATCTCGCAGTTTATCTTAGGGTTAGTATTACCTAAAATATTTAACGCGTTATTAGTATTTATATTATATAGAATTTAGTTTAATAAATAACTAATAACTTACTAGTAGGCGTTACTAAGGTTATATTAAAAACTTAGGAGTAACTTTGCCTAGGTATTATTAATAATATTTAGAAAGTAATAAATAGCTAGTTTAATAGTTTAGTTCTTATATTCTAAGATATTATTAGTCTAAGGATAGTATATTATTAAGAATCTTAATTTAGTATATAGTTTAGCCTATAGTATAGTTTCAAACCTTAATAGGAACTTATAGTTATAATTAGATAATAGCTTTTAGTATTCCCTAGTTATTATGTTAGAGGTTATAAAGAAGAAGTTATCCCTAGATTTTAGTAGTATATATTAAATAACCTAGGATAAGAAGTATTCTTTTAGAGAACTTATTAGTTATAATAAATATTATATTAAGTAGTAGGAAGTTCTCTACTTTATATCCTAAATACTATTAAGGTATTTTAAGAAGTCTAATAATAAAGTCTATAGTAATTATATAGAAGGGAATAGCTAGTATTAATAATAGCTATATTATACTAAGTAGTAAGTATTATTCTATACTTATTATTCCGTATTATAAGTAATTAGCTATATAGTTATTAAGTTATCATTTAAGACGTAGTATATAAAAGTATTTATTAATAGCTCTCTATATTCAATCTTTACTAAAGTAATAATAGTTATTATAAGCCTCTTTAATAAGTAGCGTTACTAATTCTTTTAGAATATAAAGCCTTTACTTATTTATATAAGGGTTAATATAATAAAGGAGACTATTATATATAATAAAGTTAAGGTTTATATTATCTATCCTTTCGCAGAGTATCTTATATGCTTTACTCTAGGACTTAGAGTTAATATATAATTCAATAAGTTTAGTCTTAAAGTTATTATTAAGGGATACCTCTATTATAAAGTTAATACCTATAGGTATATTATCCTATATCTTATTAAGTTCCTTAATATCTTTAATAGGGATTTCTATTATAAGTAAGTATAATGATATATCTATTATAATATTTAATGTTTTAGGAATATAATAATATACTAGAGAGAACTAGCTAAGGTATTCTAATAATAATATAAGTTATAAGTTAGACCTCGTCTTATTCTCTAACTATAGCAATATTTACGTAATAATATTATATATTACTAAATAATCTATAAGTATAATTATAGGGTCCTATTCTACTAAATATGGTATTAGCTAATACTTCTTTACTACTTATACTAAGTAAGCTACTTTATATTTAATAGGCTAATACTTCTATTTAGCTTAATTAAAGGCCTTATTAATATAAGCGATTAGGTATATATTAGTATACTTAATGGGGTTATAAGGCTTCTATTTAACGTTATTAGCTAGCTAGAAGATTAGCGCAGAGTATCTATATTCCTTTAATAGGTTAAGCTAAATGAATAGCTACTTATTAGGGTTATAGTAGAATAAGGCGTTATCTACTATTAATATATCTTTAATATTATTAAAGCTAGCTTCTTCTTCTAGTATAGGTTTAAAGCTTCTCTTTTAATAAAAGACCTTTCTTATAGTACCTTTATCCTTTCCTTAAGCTTAGGCTTTAATAAGTAATATTATTTTATATTATTAGAGTAGTTAAATATAATTACTATAATATAGTATTATATATTATTAAAAACTAGTTACCCCTGTCTAGTATTTAAGCTAGTAGACGTTATAGGGGTATTTAATCTTCTTAATAACATTAATATAATCTTAAGTATTTAATAGTCCAAATATATTAATAATAAAGCTAAGTAGCTTAATAAAAAGATATCTAGTAAATAACTTCTTTATAAAGAGTAAGAGTCTAATATCTATAAAAAGCTTAAAGATTATATTAAGGTATTTAAGGTAAGTATTAAGGTCCTTTAAGGTAATAACGATATTATTAATAAATATATAGGTATATTCCTTATATAGTTATAAAGGTTTATCTACTATATATTAAGTATAAGTAAGTAGATTATAGAATCCTATAAGTATTACCTTCGAGCATTTCTATTTATAATAGCTAACTATAGTAAATCGATCTTAATATTCCTTCTTAATAAGGAATTAATAGAAAAAGGATTAATTATTAAACATAGTAATCTATAGTTTACTATAGAGGCGTTTAATAACGTCTTACTATAGTAGTATAGGGTATATATTAGGGATTATAGCTTTATTAAGAGCATATAGGTCTATAACCATTTAACCCTTATGCTTACTATTTATAATTCGCTATGTTATAAATACTAGGGCTTTAAATAGTATAGGTCTAGAGTTACTCTATTCTAAATAGTCCTAAGTATAAAGCTTATCTAAGGTTTTATTAATAAGTTTCTTATCTTCTTTACTAACTAGGTAAGGTCGTTATTTAATATTCATATTTTTCTATCTTTTAATAAGTTTAACCTTAGGGTATTAGTCTTCTAGAAGGTTAATTAGTCCTTAGTCCTTCTAGATAGTAGGGTAATATAATATAACCTCTTTAAGGTATTAAATAGCTTTAGTATCTTAGTTATAAATATATATACCTTCTTTAGTAATAACTACTAGTAAGCTTTTTAACTTAGTAATACTTATCTTATTATTTAAGTTTATATTCCCCTTATAAATATCTCCTTAATTTAGTATTAGATTATCTTTTATTATGTCTTAGTTTATAAGCGCTTCCTTACTAGTTAGGTTAGAGATTTCTACTTATTTATTAGCTAATAGTTCTAATAACTAAACGAGTATAGCGAGCTTACGATTTAAAAGGTTAAAAATAGGGTGATATATTAGGTCCTTATATTGAGTTCGGAATTACGCCGCAGTCCCTTTGCAAAAAGACTATAATAAATTCACCTAGTTTGTAGGCATAATTTAGGAAATACTATGTAGGTATTTTAACTTATACCCTCTACTAGTTAAGGAAAATAATATAAAAACCCTATATATTCTTACTACTTATAAGTAAACCCTTATATAAAGTCGGATACGCGCTATACTAAGGCTAATTATATTAGAGCTAACTAGGCTACTAAGGCTCTTATAATAACGCCCTCGCTAAACCTTCTAGTAAGGTGCTATAAAAGCTACTATATAAGATAACTCCTTAACCTAAAAGGTTAACTTTCTAGTAAGGTGCTAAAAGTGCTATAAATACTATTATATAAGAGGTAACTCCTTAACTAAAGAGGTCTTTCCTAAGAGGTTCTTATAGCTAGAACTATAAGAAGCTCTATAAGTAGGGCTTTATACCTCTCCCTCTTCCTTATCCTTATTTTTTAACTATATTAGTACTAGACCTTATATATAAAAACGCTAAGCCTGCGCGAGGTATGCCCTTTAATACTAATAATACGCTAGAGCTTACTAGAGAGTTTAGTATTAATATAATTAATAAAACCTACTCCTTTTTTAATTACTCTATTATATATAGAGAGTATATTATTAATATAACTCTTAAGAGGGCTCTTATTAATACCCCTAGAGGGGATATTTATTATTATATTATAGCTAAGTAAGTAAACTTAGTAATAGAAGCTAGGTAGGTTATTATATACCCTATAGAGTAGCCCTTCTTTAAGCAGGTCCTCTATACTATTAAGGTAGAGGTAGCCTAGGCCCCTTAGGGGAACGTTAGTAAGTATAGCTTGCGCTAAATAGAGAGAGCGTTACTAACGATAGTATAGTAAAGATAGTAACGACTAGCGGATAAAGCGGTAATAGAGGCGGTATTTAACGGCGGCGCGGGTAGTGCGCGAGAGGATAAGTCGATAGTTTCATAGTATATCCATACTTGAATAATTAAAAACCACGTTATTATCGATGTGAAGTTGAAAATCGTGAGGCTATGGGCACGTATAAGTGTGGCTATGGTTAGGAAAGGTAGTTAGCAACTTAGGAGGTTATTAGGGATTATATAACCGAAGGCTATGTATTATTAGGAGGCGCGGAGTTAGAAGGTCTGTTGCACTTGAGCAGGTAAAATCACTATGCAGTGGCCAGAGGCCAAGGTCCTTATATAATAATATTAAAAAGGCTACTTATAGTTAATGATAAGTCTTTAGCTTAAGGTATCTATTAGACTTAAAAGGTAATAGGGTTCTAAGCTTAGTACCTCGCTTAATTTTTAATAGATAAGGGGCGTTATTAATAATAGGAACGAATAGTAAATTACTTATATATATATATATATATACTCTTTATACTTTAGGCTAAATAAAAGGGACTCTATTTTACTAAGAGTATATTAATTTATATAGTAGAGTAGTTATATAGCGTAATAGTTAAATTCCTAGTAGTATATATATTATAAACCTTTAGTAGGACCTTTAAATAGATCTGAGAAGGAATTTAGATATTATTATTTAATATAATTTAGATATATAATTCTAAGTTTAAGATATTAAGCCTATTAGATATATTAAAGTCTTACCTTATAAATAATCCGGCGTCTAAGTATTGAGTTCGGAATTACGCCGTAGCCCCTTCGCAAAAAGACTATAATAAATTCACCTAGTTTATAAGCATAATTCGGGAAATACTATATAGGTATTTTAACCTATACCCTCTACTAGTTAAGGAAAATAATATTAGAACCCTATATATTCCTATTACTCGCAAGCAAACTCTCTAAATATTACTATATAAAGTCGGATACGCGCTATACTAGGGCTAATTATATTAGAGCTAAACAGGCTACTAAGGCTCTTATAGCAACGCCCTCGCTAAACCTTCTAGCAAGGTATTATAAAAGCTACTATATAAGATAACTCCTTAACCTAAAGAGTTAACCTTCTAGTAAGGTACTAAAGGTATTACGAAAGCTATATATAAGATAACTCCTTAACTTAAAAGGTTAACCTTCTAATAAAGTACTAAAAGTACTATAAATACTACTATATAAGAGGTAACTCCTTAACTAAAGAGGTCTTTCCTAAGAGGTTCTTATAGCTAGAACTATAAGAAGCTCTATTATAAGTAGGGCTTTATACCTCTCCCTCTTCCTTATCCTTATCCCTTAACTATATTAGTACTAGACCGTATATAAAACCGCTAAGCCTATGCGAGGTATGCCCTTTAATATTAATAATATACAAGAGCTTACTAGAGAATTTAGTATTAATATAATTAATAAAACCCGCTCTTTTTTTAACTACTCTATTATATATAGAAAGTATATTATTAATATAGCCCTTAAGAGGGCTCTTATTAATATCCCTAGAGGGGATACTCGCTATTATATTATAGCTAAGTAGGTAGACTTAGTAGTAGAAGCTAGGCAGGCTATTATATACCCTATAGAATAGCCCTTCCTTAAGCAGGTCCTCTGCACTATTAAGGCAGAGGCGGCCTAGGCCCCTTAGGGCTTAAACGTCGGTGAGTACGGCTTACGCTAACTACTTTAACATAGAGAGAGCGTTACTAATAATAGCATAGCTACTATAAAGGCATTAGCTAACCTAATCGAATAAGAGGACTATGAAGATAGTAACGACTAGCGGACGAAGCGGTAATAGAGACAGTATTTAATAGCAGCGTGGGTAGTGCGCGAGAGGATAAGTTAATAGTTTTATAGTTTAAATAATTAAAAACCACGTTTTTAATAATATAAAGTTAAAGATCGTGAGGCTATTGATAGGTATATATAAGTACGGCTATAGTTAGGAAAGGTAGTTAGTAAGATTATGTAACCGAAGGCTATGTATTGTTAGGAGGCGCGGAGTTAGAAGGTCTGTTGCACTTAAGCAGGTAAAATCACTATGCAGTAGCCAGAGGCCCCGGCGTCTACGTATAAGACTAGCTATACTCCTATATAAAGCTTAGTAGTTATTATTTACTTATTAGGTTATTATCCTTATATAAGAATTAAGAAAGTTACCTAAGTAATAGTCTTAAGGCTTCTAATACCTTAGAGCTTATATACCTTAGGTTCTTAAGAGAGGATATAGAACTATTTTAGATAAGCTTTACTTATAACTAAACGGTCCGCGCTAGTATGAATATAGGCTATAATTAGTAGTCCATTATAACGTCCTCGAATAATAATCTTTATATATATATATAGTAGTATAAATATATAATTATATATCGCTATAGCTTAATAGGACTAATAAGTGTTATGTTTAGCTAAGGGGATAGAAGGGTCTCATATAATAAGATATAATTAAAATCGATATAGAGCTTAGTATTATAAAGGTACATTTTATAAGAGTAGATTCCTAGATCCTTAAGGAGCGAATTCTAAACCGACGTAATATTAAAAGCTAAACCTTATTACCTACTTAGTACTCCTCTATAAGTATCCTATATTAATTTATATTCTCCTTGCTATACTATTAGGTAGTTATAATACCTATTTAGATAAAGTTTACTACCTCTTATAATCTTATTACTAGGAGGGTAGCTTTTATATCCCTAGAGGGGGCTTCTTCTACTATATTATCTACTATAAGTATAGGGTTAGTATAGTACTTATATTCTAAGAAGAATAGCGAGAGCCTAGCTATATTACTAACCTTATTATATAACGCTAGCTAGGTAATAAGTAGGAACTACCCCTAATTATCCTATACCTAGGTTATAAATATATATAAGATAGCTTATATCTCCTAGTTCTACCTCTTAGTACTACTATTAGTCTATAGGTAGTATATAGTATTTAATAGCCTCTTTATACTAATAAGGTAGTGGAATTTAGCTTAGAAGCAGCTTACTTAGTTAGACCCTTAATTACTAATAATATTTTATAAGAACTTATAGAATTAGAAGTAGGAGGTAAGGAACTAGTAGGTATAAGCTTCTACCTCTATAATACTTATCTCCTCTAGTATTACTAACTTACCTAGCCTATCTATTATAAACTATAAGTATTAGCTAGTATTATCCTTTATAAATAGTAAGTTTATAATAAAGTTTATTAAAAGGTCTAAGTATAACTAGGTAGATACTAGTAGGGGCTTTAAGAAGCCCCTCTTAGCTTACCTCTAGATATATATCCCTCTATAGATATTATAATTCCTTATAAATCTCTATACTATTTATAATTATCCTAGCTAATAGAACTACTAGCTTATTATTTCTAGCGTGCTATTATAGCCTAGGTAAGTAGTTATACTTAAGTTATAGCTCTATTAAATAATCTTTATATAGAGCTCCCCTAGTAAGTTATTATTATCCTCCCTATTAAGTACTTATAGCCTCCCCCTAAATATTAATCTCCCCTAACTATTAATATTATATTTATTAATTTAAACCTTAGCTTTTATATCTAATAAGAAGCTCTAAAGCTAGTAAGTAACTATATAGTATATAGCTTTATATATTATATCCTTCTTTATAGTTTCTAGCTATAGCGCTTATAGTTTAGGGTTATTATTAAAGATTATAATATCTAGGATATTAATATAGCCCTTCTAACTTCTCCTTACTAGGGGGCTAACTATAAGGTCCCTATAGGAGTAGGTATAGTTTAGTATTAGCTATAAGACCCTCCGCTATTTCTACTTATTATCCTACCCTTATAGTGCGTCTTACTCCCTCTAAGAGAGGGTATTAGGGGCTATTACTTCCTTACTAGGGTAGTATTTAATAGTAAAATTATACTAGGATAGCTCCTCTATTTACTAGCTCTAGCGCTCTATAAGGCGCTACTTCCTTATAAGGTATTTAAGCCCCTAGTAGTTAGTTAGTACCTTAAAAGTAGTTATACTATATAGCTCCGCCCTTTATATATATAAATAAGAGAGGACTACTAGGAGCTCCTTATTATAAATAGAATAATTATACTCTATAAGTAAGAGCTTTTATAAGTAGAATACTATAAGATACTAGGTACCCTCTAGGTTAACTTATAAGAGTACTCTTCTTAATATAAATCCTAAATAGTTAGTTTTAATAATAATCTTATCCTCTAGATTAAATTAGTAAAGTACTAGCTAAGTATTAAAAAGCTACTTAAGCTATAAGAAGGCTTATTCTTAATTATCTCCCTATTAGAATATTATATTCTTCCTAATATATGGTATAAGTAGTCTAATAATATCTCTATATTCTAATATAAATATATTATAATAGTTTATAAACCCTAGGAAGCTCTAAACCCTTTTTAAGGAGGTAGGGGGTAACTACTTAGTAGTTACTTAGAGTTTCTTAAGATTATAAGAGAGATCTTCTCTTATTATTATAATAAGCCCTATATACTTAACCCTCTTAACTAAGAACTTATACTTTATAGGGTTAAGGTTTAAGCTTATATCTACTAGCCTCTAGAGGACCTCCTAGACCTTCCTCTTATAGTCTTCTCTCGTTCTATTAGAGTAAATTAATATATTATTTATATAAGTAGTAATAAGGTTATTAAGGAAGTCCTATAAGGTGTTATTAATATATTACTAGAAGCTAGTAGGGGCGTTAGTTAGGCTAAATAAGTAAATTACTTACTTAAATAACTTATATTAGGTATAGAATATAGTTCTCTCCTAATACTCCTCTATTACCTTTAATTTATAGAAGGCTATTATTATATCTAGCTTAGTATACCACTTAGCTATACTTACCTAGTATAGTATCTTAGAGATTAATAAGAAGGGGTAGTAATCTTTCTTTATAATTATATTAAAAGCCTTATAGTTAATATAGAAGCGAATTCCCCTACTTAGCTTCCTTATAAAGAGTATTAATACCCTAGTAGGTAAGCTACTAGCCTTAATAAACCCCTTATCTAGGAGGTTTTATAAGGTCTTTTTTAATATTAATAGCTCTTCTCTTAATATACTATAGAGGGGGCCCTAGGGGAGTAATAGCTCCCTCCTATCTAGTCCTAGTATAAGGTTAATCTAGTAATCTACTCCTAGTTACCTAGGGGGTAATAAGTAAGCCTTATTAGGGTTAAATAGGTTAAGAAACTCCCTTAAAACCTAGTTTAGTAAATAGTATTATTAATCCTCCTTTAGTTTTAAGTTTAAGGCTTTCTTAATATTAGATAAGCTAATAGCTTATATTAATACCTCTTTAGTACCCTCCTAATACTTACCCTATTATCTTATTAAGCGTTAGTAGATTATAGAGAATAAGGGTATATTAAGGAACCTTATAGCCCTTATTTCCTTTATAAGGGGAGTTTCTTCTTAGTTCTTTAGGTATAGCCTAACTTATCCCCTCTTATAATATACTTAGTAAGTTATAGTATTATAAATAGCCTAGCTCTATTCTATCTTAGGGTACCCTAAGGGGATATTAGGGTTTAGGCTATTAACTATATATATAAAGATATACTAGATATAGCTACTTATTTCTAAGTTAAATATTATTATACCTAGTATATTACCTAGTAGTAATCTACTAAGTATATACCCTCTTATAAGTTAATATCTCTTCTTAATATATAGAAAGTAGAGGTATTAAGCTAGGGAAAGGTTAATTATTATATAGGTATTACTCCTAGTATTTACTAGGGTATAAGCTATATATCCTCTATTAACTCTAACTTAAATAATAATAAGCTTATTATTAGCTAGTTATTCCTATTTATATTCTTCCTAACTTAATATCTCCTCCTTAGTAAGCTCTAGGGCTTAATTTCGCTCTAGAGTTAGTCTTTTCCTAACTCCTTATCTTCTTCTAAGGAGTTAGTTATTACTTAGTAGTTATTTATAACCTTATAATATATTATTTCTTCTTTTAAGGTTTTTACTTTTATAACCCTAAGTAGCTAGTCCTCCTTATTAAGATAGTATTATATAATATAACCTCTAGCTCTATAAGTATAATAAGTATAAGGGTCCCTTATACCCTTCTAAAGCTATTAGTATTATACTAGGGAGGTACCTAAGGAGGATCTAGAGTTTTAGTAGTTATAATATCTTACTTCTTTAACTTATAAAATATATATAGCTCTAGTTATATAAGTATCCCCTTTAGTATTCTTAGTAATAGGTCTCTAGTAAGTTACTAAGTAGTTACTAGTAACCTTCTAGCGCTCTACTTTTTATATAATACTCTAGACCTTTAAGAGCTAGCTATTATAGTTAGCTAGTAAGTTAATAATATTAGCTAATCCCTTAGCCTAGGGGTAAGGGAGGCCTCTAGAAGTAAGATCTAGACTTAGCTAAGCTAGTTTATATTACTTATATTAGCTAGTATCTATTTAAATCTTAGTAGGAAGGTTACTAGGGATTTATTCTCTTTCTATTAGAAGGTCTATAGTTAAGCTATAGCTTATAACTAGATATTTAGGTCCTTATATATCTAATCTAAGTAAGCTATAAAGTCCTTAGGGTTATATTTCCCTCTACTCCCCCTAGCTCTATAGAAGGTAGAGACTACTTATTAAGCTATAGTATCTAAGTAGGAGTTAATAAGGTACTATACCTCTATATTTATAGTATAGAATGCCCTATTTATAATAATTTCATATCTTATTTATTATACCTAGGTAATATATTCCTTCTACTTACTTAAAAACTTTAGGAGTAGGGCTAGTAGCTTCTAGTATACTATACTAGGTATTACTAGTACTTTAGTAGTAGTACTTATAGGGGTTTATATAGCTATATATTAGCTATTCCCCTATTTAACCTCCTATAACTATTACTAGAGGGACTCTATTACTATTACTAAATTAGCTTATAATAGCTTATCTCAAGTTTTAGCTATATTATTATTAACTATCTTATTAACTAGTAGGTAGTAGTACTTAACCTATTATTATTATTATAGTAATAAGCTTAAATATATAAGGGGTTAGACCTAAGTTTATTTAATAAGAGGTTATTATAATATTATTTATTTAAGCTAAAGAGGAAAAGGGGAAGTTTTCCTCTCTAGTAGAGATTTCACTAGTTTTTAGGGAATAACTAGGTAGACCCCGGGTAAGCCCTAGGTAGCTCCTTAAGGTAGTAAACCTAGGTAAAAGCCTAGGTAAGCTTAACCCGGGCGTAGCTTATAATATTAAGGTTTAATAGTCTAGCCTTAGGATCCTACGGGCCTATCTTATTATAATACTTACCCTAGGTATATAAGCTTGAGTAACTCTATAAGTTACTTAGCTTAGATATAAAAGGGCTATTTAATCCCTTTCCTTAGGTTAGGAATAAGGTAGATATATCTTTACCTTCCTTAAATAATATATAAAATATATCTAAGCTTAGTTTTAATATTAATATAGTAGTAATATCCTTAAGTATAGGTTTAAGAGATAGGGGTTATAGAGTATTTATAAAACTTTATTTACACTTATAAAACTCTTCTAGAGTTAATAGAAGTATTAAGAAAGCTTTAGGAATTATTATTATATTAAGTTTAGATATAGGCTTTAAAATATCTAGCTTATTTATAGCTTTAGCTCTTAGGGTCTTATAGCCTCTCCTCTTTTTATTCTCTTTAAAAGGGAGCTTTAGGCCTAGTATCTAGCCCTATTTAATCTCTATTTTAATATATTAATTATAATAAGGGAGATTAAGGTAATATTACTATCTAATAGTATTGATAAATAGTTATAGGATTATTATTTATACCTATAGGACCTTACTTTAAATATATTAAGTAGTTTTATATACTTCTTTATATAGTAGTAACTTTTAAATATATTTATAGTAGTTACTTAAATATTATTTAAAGTCTTTATAAGTAATAGCTATAATACTTAATTTTATAGCTAACCTAAGGAGGGTATACTTAGTTTAAGTAAGTAGTATATAGAACTTATTAGGGTATTACTTAAGCGCTACTATAAAGTTTATAATAATTAAATAGTTAATAAGTTCTAGAAAGTTAGACTTAAGACCTTCTTTAACCTTATAATTAGAAAGTAGCTTATAAGGTATTATTATTAGCGAGGTTTATTATCTCTTTAGGATGTTCCTTATTTAAGGAAATCTTTAAGGTTTAATATCTCTTAGGGATATCTCCTAGTTAAGGGAAATAATAAAGGGTTAATATCTCTTATTAATATTTCCTAGTTAAGGGAAAGGGGGAGTTTAGAGGCTTTTAATAATATATAATACCTATAGGTATTAACTACTAATATACTACTTTATATAAATTTAATAGGGTTAGCTATTTATATAGTTAAGTAGCTTCCTTAATTATAAGGGATATCCTTAGTTATAAGGGGATATAGCTAATTATTAAGGTCGTGCTACTAATTAATACGGTCTATATAATAGGTAAAGATTATAAGTAAAAAATCTAAAAGTAATAAACTCTTTTATAGAGGTTTACTATATTTAAATATATTTAATATATAAGTCGCGTGGAGTGCCCTTAAGTAGGATAACTACGCTAAGCGCGTTCGGTATTAATACATTATAACTACTCTTATTATAATAGAATAAGCTCTTTAGTAATTATAAATATAGCTCTATAGGATATTTCTTGATAGTTATAAGCCTAGCTCTAACTAAACCCCTAACTTATGATTTTAAAATAAGCTTTTATTATAAAAAGTACTTATTAAAACTTCCGCTCTTTTATTCCTTCTTTCCTCCTTAATATATATTATTCTCTATTATTATAAACCTTTTATTTCTAAAGAACCTTAATTATAATATTTTTATTACTATTATAATAATATTATACTACCTAATTATATATAAGGATTTTGCTACTTAGTATATTATAATTTAACCTAAAGCGCAAGCTATTAGAGTTTAGAAATATATTAACTTAGATAACCCTAAGAGATCTTTATACCTAGGTAAAACCTTATTAGAAACTCTAACTCTTAATATATATATTATTAAATAAAACTAGGATATCAATACTTAGTATTTATAAGAAAAGAGCGCTTATAATTAATATATTACTCTACTTAACTAGGAGGTTCTTAAAGAGGCTACCTCTAATACTACTTCTAGGACTACTCCTAAGTCTATTACTAGGATATAGATAATAAATAAACTATAACCCCTTTAGCTTCTAACTACCCTAGTTATAATTAATAAGAATACTATAAGTATATAGGAATAATACTTAGAGTATTTTTAGTTACTTATTATATAAGAATCTAAGTAAGCCTATAAGACTTAAGAGTTTAAATATATTAACTATTTAATTATTAAGACTATTACTTATAATATTATTATACTTATATATATAGAACTTCTTACTAAAAGGGATATAACCTTTCATAGCTTTATTACTAATCTTAAATATTACTATGCTCTAAGTAAGGCTAGTACCCTTATTATTATTTAAGAGGAGTATATCTAAGTCCTAGAGAAAGTAAATAAGAATATTAATCCTAATACCTAGATTAAGGACTTTAGGGATATTTACTTCTATACTACCTAGCTTAAGCTTTTTAAATTAAATAATATCTTTATTTTAAAAACTTCTCTTTAAGTAATAGGTTATCGCTTTATATCTACTTAAGCTAATATAGAGATTATAAATATCCTTAAATAGGAGTACATAGGGATACTAGTTTCTAATATAAGCTAATATATTAATATATTTAAGGACCTCTTATATAAAGATATATTTTACTTAAGATTATAAGGATAAAGTACCAAGGTTTTTATAATACTAGCTAGCTATATAAATAAGGCTAACTTATTAAATCTTCTTATAACTAGTAACTTATCTAGTAGTAAATAGTACTTATATAAGTTAAGCTATTAATAGCTAAGCGTTAATTATAACTACTTAGAAGCTATTTTAACTAGATATTACTCGAAAGGCCCCTGTATATTAGTAATAAATATATAAGTAGCTTAGATCTATAGCTAGTTAAATAATAACTTATATTTTATTAATCTTTATATTAAACTTACTTCTAAGAGCTAGCTATATATTATACGTTATAAAAATAAGAACTACTAGAATAATAAAAGGGGGAATAAGGGTTTTTCTAAGAAATCAAATATAACGCCGAGCTACTCTATTAATATAAGAATACCGAAGGTATATTCTAAAAACTTCTATAATAATCTTATAAGGTTTATATAAACCTTAATAAATAACTATGGTATATATATTTATATACCTATATAGTATCTCTTTAATAATACTTTAATAACTATAAAACACAAATAATAACTATAAAAGTATTTCCTTTATGGAATAAATACTTTAAAAATCTATGTAAATTCTAATAATAGCAATAACCCTATATATATATTTATAATCCTTAGCTTTATGGCTATAAATATATAGAAATTGCGCACGGACCACATAGTAATCCAAGCGCGATTTCTGCTTAATAAGCTACTGCGTTGCAGTTACGTTTCAGAATATCTTACCCCTTACTTCGTAAGGGTAGGATTTATAACTTAGAAATAACAACATCATCAATACCATCAATATTCAACGATTTCTCTATAATTCCAGGAAAAATATCTCCTTATGCTTAAATTTATCAGCTTTTATCACTATATTACTCAGCCTATTAATATCTATTATTTAGGCTGTTTTACCGCCCCTTTTGCTACCTATATACCTATTCTTATAATTAATATAATAGTAGTTACTTTCTATATAGCTCTCTTAAATAAGGTTAGAGATAATACAATTAACTTAAATAAAGAGCACCTAAGTATTTTTATGACCCCCTACTTAGTACCCTAATATTATATAAGTCTATAGTTCTAGATAAATATAGAGGGATATATCTAGTAAATAATAAGTCCCTACTTATCCCCTCCTTAATTAGATATTATAATAGAGAATAAGTTAATTCTAGAATAGCTTTATATCTAATTATTATAAAAAGTATATATATTATTAAGGGCCTCTGGCTACTGCATAGTGATTTTACCTGCTTAAGTGCAATAGACCTTCTAACTCCGCGCCTCCTAATAATACATAGCCTTCGGTTATGTGATCGTAATTACTAACTACCTTTCCTAACTATAGCTATACTTATACGTGCCCGTTATACTAGATAGCCTCACGATCTTTAACTTTATATTAATAATAACGTGGTTTTTAATTATTTAAACTATAAAACTATTAGCTTTTCCTCTCGCGTACTACCCGCGCTGCTATTAAATACTGCTTCTACTACTGCTTCGTCCGCTAGTCCTCTTATTTAATCAGGTTAGCTAACGCCTTTATAGCTATACTATTATTAGTAACGCTCTCTCTATTTAGCGCAAGCCGTACTTACTAACGTTCCCCTAAGGGGCCTAGGCTACCTCTGCCTTAATAGTATAGAGGACCTGCTTAAAGAAGGGCTACTCTATAGGGTATATAATAACCTACCTAGCTTCTACTACTAAGTCTACTTACTTAGCTATAATATAATAATAAGTATCCCCTCTAAGGGTATTAATAAGAGCCCTCTTAAGGGCTATATTAATAATATATTCTCTATATATAATAGAGTAGTTAAAGAAGGAGCAGGTTTTATTAATTATATTAATACTAAACTCTCTAGTAAGCTCTCGCGCGTTATTAGTATTAAAAGGCGTACCTTATATAAGCTTAGCGTTTTTATATATAGGGTTTAGTACTAATATAGTTAAGGATTTATTATAAGTTATAGGGATAAGGAAGAGGGAGAGGTATAAGGCTCTACTCGTAGTAGCAGAGCTTCTTATGCTTCTAGCTATAAGAACCTCTTAGGAAAGACCTCTCTAGTTAAGGAGTTACCTCTTATATAGTAGCGTTCGTAATACCTTTAGTACCTTACTAGAAGGTTAACCTTTTAAGTTAAGGAGTTATCTTATATAGTAGCTTTTATAGCACCTTACTAGAAGGTTTAGCGAGGGTATTACTATAAGAGCCTTAGTAGCCTATTTAGCTCTAATATAATTAGCCCCGGTATAGCGCGTATCTAACTTTATAATATTTAGAGGGTTTACTTATAAGTAGTAGGAACGTATAGGTTTCTTATATTATTTTCCTTAACTAGTAGAGGGTATAGGTTAAAATACCTATATAGTATTTCCTGAATTATGCCTGCGAACTAGGTGAATTTGTTATAGTCTTTTTATAAAGGGGCTGCGGCGTAATTCCGAACTCAATATATATTATTAAGAACGCTCTTAATAGCTTAAAAAATATAAATATAGAGGACTTTATATTCTATAATATAGGATATATAGAGAACCTTTATATTAATATTATTTCTAGAGTATTATTTTAGAAAATAGGTATTTAGTATTCGGGGTATAACTATTTATTTTACTTTAGAACCTATAAGAACAATATTATAATTAAGAAACTTATTAAAAACGTAAACCTTACCTTTCTTAAATATAAGCCTTATTCCTTATACTCTATTCCTAAGTAGATCCCCCGAAGTTTAATATTATTATTAATAATATAAACTATATACTTATAATATATAAGTATACCTCTTTTATACTACTACTAGACTAGAGTAATAAAATAATATTTTAATACCTTTAAAATAGCTACCTTAGCCCCGAGGCTCTTAAGTAGCTAGTAAATACTACTTAGGGGGTAAGGATTAAGGGCCTAATATACTTATAGTACTAATACTACGTAGTTATATATATTAAATAGGTAATTTTAAGATAAATATTAGAAAATTATAAGGGGTTAGACCCGAGTTTATTTAATAAAAGGTCGCTATAATACTATTTATTTAAGCTAAAGAGGAAAAGGGGAAGTTTTCCTCTCTAGTAGAGATTTTACTAGTCTATAGGGAATTATTAAGTAAGCCCTAGGTAAGCTCTAGGTAGCTCCTTAAGGTAGTAAACCTAGGTAGAAGCCTAGGTAAGCTTAACCTAGGTATGGCTTATAATACTATCCCCTCTCTTAGCTAGTCCTCCCCTAGGTATAGGCTAGGTTATTATTATTATCTATAACTAGCTTATATAGGGTTTTATACCTATTAATTATAATAATCTCTATAATAGCCTCTATAGGCTCCTAAGTAGGCTTTATATACCCCTCCTACTTAACTAGGACCTCGCGCCTCTACTCTTATCTAACTACTTTCTATTATATTATATATATCTCCTCTATATATTACTTAAACTTATTATTATTAGCTATAATTAGTAGTAGCTAGGGATCTATTTTTATCTAGGTAAGTAGGGGGTCCTCTAGTACTCTCTATAGGAAGTCTATATAAAACCTCGGGTAGATATTTCTAGGTATATCTAACTTAATAATATATAGGCTTAGGACTCCTATTATAATATATTTATAATATAACTATAATAGCTTCTTACTCAGCCTAGGGCTCCTATAGTTAGCTATTAAAAGCTAAACCTTATTACTTACCTAGTACCCCTCTATTAATATCCTATATTAATTTATATTCTCCTTATTATACTACTAGGCTAGTATAATACTTATTTTAATAAAGTATATTACCTCTTATAATCTTATTACTAGGAGGGTAGCTACTATATCCCTAGAGGGGGTCTCTTATATTATATTATTAATAATAAGTATAGAGTTAGTATAATACCTATATTTTAAGAAGAATAGTAAGAGCTTAGTTATACTACTAACCTTATTATAGAGCACTAGCTAAGTAGTAAGTAAGAGCTACCCCTAGCTAGTTATAAATACCTATAGAATAGCCTATATCTCCTAGTTCTACTACTTAATATTATTATTAGTTTATAAATAGTATATAATATTTAATAATCTCTTTATATTTATAAGGCAGTAGAATTTAGCCTAGAATTAGCTTACCTAATTAAACCCTTAATTACTAATAATATTATATAGGAATCTATAAAACTAGAAGTAGGAGGTAAGGAACTAGTAGGTATAAGCTTATACCTCTATAATACCTATCTCCTTTAATATTACTAACTTACCTAGCCTATTTATTATAACTTATAAATATTAGCTAGTATTATCCTTTATAAGTAGTAAGTTTATAATAGAGTCTATTAAGAGGTCTAAGTATAACTAGGTAGGTATTAGGAGGGGCTTTAGGAAACCCCTCTTAGCTTACCTCTAGATATATATCCCTCTATAGATATTATAGTTCCTTATAAATCTCTATACTATTTATAATTATCCTAGCTAGTAGAACTACTAGCTTACTACTTCTAATATATTATTATAGCTTAGGTAAGTAGTTATACTTAAGTTATAGCTCTATTAGATAATCTTTATCTAAAGCTCCCCTAGTAAGTTATTATTATCCTCCCTACTAGGTACCTATAGCCTCCCTCTAAATATTAGCTTCTCCTAACTATTAATATTATACTTATTAATTTAAAGCTTAGCTTTTATATCTAGTAAGAAGCTCTAAAGCTAGTAAGTAACTATATAATATATAGCCTTATATATTATATCCTTTCTTATAGTTTCTAGCTATAGCGCTTATAGTTTAGGGTTATTATTAAAGACTATAATATCTAGGATATTAGTATAGCTCTTCTAACTTCTCCTTACTAGGGGGCTAGCTATAAGGTCCCTATAGGGGTAAGTATAGTTTAATATTAGCTATAAAACCCTCCCCTACTTCTACTTATTATCCTACCCACGTAGTATATCTTATTCTCTCTGAAGAGGATATTAGGAGCTACTACTTCTTTACTAGGGTAGTATTTAATAATAAAGTTATATTAAAATAGCTCCTCTACTTACTAGCTCTAGCGCTCTATAAAGCGCTACTTTTTTATAAAGTATTTAAGCCTCTAATAGTTAGTTAATATCTTAAAAAGTAGTTATATTATATAGCTCCGCTCTCTATATATATAATTAAAAAAGAACTACTAGGAGCTCCTTATTATAAATAGGGTAGTTATACTCTATAAATAAGAGCTTCTATAAGTAGAACGCTATAGGATACTAAGTACCCCCTAGGTTAATTTATAAGAATACCCCTCTTAATATAAATCCTAAATAATTAGTTTTAATAATAGTCTTATCTTTTAGATTAAACTAATAGAGTATTAGCTAGATACTAAAAAGCTATTTAAGCTATAAGAAGCTTATTCTTAATTATCTCCTTATTAAAATATTATATTCTTCCTAATAAGTAGTATAAGTAGACTAAGAATATCCCTATATTTTAATATAAATATACTATAATAGTTTATAAATCTTAGGAAGCTCTAAACCCCCTTTAGGGAAGTAGGGGGTAACTACTTAGTAATTACCTAGAGTTTCTTAAGGTTATAAGAAAAGACCTCTCTTATTATTATAATAAACCCTATATATTTAACCCTCTTAACTAAGAACTTATACTTTTTAGGGTTAAGGCTTAGCCTTATATCTACTAGCCTCTAGAGGACCTCCTAGACCTTCCTCTTATAGTCTTCCTTTATTCTATAAGAGTAAATTAATATATTATTTATATAAATAGTAATAAAGTTATTAAAAAGGTCTTATAAGGTATTATTAATTTACTACTAGAAGCTAGTAGAGGCGCTAGTTAAACTAAATAGGTAAATTACTTATTTAAATAATCTATACTAAATATAGAATATAGTTCTCTCTAAATATTCTTTTACTATTCTTAACTTATAGAAAGCTATTATTGTATCTTACTTTATATATTATTTAGTTATATTTATTTTTTATAATATCTTAGAGATTAATAAGAGGGAGTAGTAGTTTTTCTTAGTAATTATATTAAGGGCTTTATAATTAATATAGAAGTAAATCCCTATACCTAGCTTTTTTATAAAGAGTATTAATACTCTAGTAAGTAAGCTACTAGCTTTAATAAACCCCTTATCTAAGAGGTCTTATAAGGTCTTCTTTAATACTAATAGCTCCTCTCTTAATATATTATAAACGGGGCCCTAAGGGAGTAGTAGTTCTTTTTTTTTTAGTCCTAGTATAAAGTTAATCTAGTAGTTTACCCTAAGTTACCTAGGGGGTAGTAGATAAGCCTTATTAGAGTTAAATAGATTAGGGAACTCCTCTAATACCTAGCTTAATAAATAGTATTATTAATCCTCCTTTAGCTTTAGGTTTAAGGCTTTCTTAATATTAATAAGGCTAATAGCTTATACTAATACCTCCCTAATAAGCTCCTAGTACTTACTTTATTATCTTAATAAGTATTAATAGATAATAGAGAATAAGGGTATATTAAGGAACCTTATAGCCCTTATTTCTTTTATTAGGGGAGTTTCTTCTTAATCCTTTAGGTATAACTTAATATACCCCCTCTTATAGTATACCTAATAAGCTATAGCGTTATAAATAACTAAGTTTTATTCTATTTAAGGGCGCCTTAAGAGGATATTAAGGTCTAAGCTATTAACTATATATATAAAAATATACTAGGTATAACTACTTATTTATAAGTTAAATACTACTATACCTAGAGTATTACTTAGTAATAGTCTACTAGTATATACCCCCTTATAAGTTAATATCTCTTCTTAATATATAGAAAGTAAAGGTATTAAGCTAGGGAAAGGTTACTTATTATATAGGTATTACTCCTAATATTTACTAGGCTATAAGCTAGATATCCTCTATTAACTCTAACTTAAATAATAATAAGCTTATTATTAGCTAGTTATTCCTATTTATATTCTTTCTAACTTAATATCTCCTCTTTAGTAAGCTCTAAAGCTTAATTTCACTCTAAAATTAGTTTTTTTCTAACTTATTATTTTCTTTTAAGGAGTTAGCTACTACTTAGTAGTTATTTATAACCTTATAATATACTAATTCTTCTTTTAAGATCTTTACTTTTATAACCCTAGGTAGCTAATCCTCTTTATTAAAATAGCGCTAAGTAATATAACCTCTAACTCTATAAGTATAATAAGTATAAGAATCCCTTATACCCTTTTAAAGCTATTAGCATTATATTAGGGGGGTACCTAAGGAGGACCTAGAGTCTTAATAGTTATAGTATCTCGCCTCCTTAACTTATAAGATATATATAGCCCTAGGTATATAAGTATCCCTCTTAATATCCTTAGTAGTAGGTCTCTAATAGGTTATTAAGTAGTTACTAGAGACCTTCTAGCGCTATACTTTCTATATAATACTCTAGACCTTTAAGAGCTAGCTATTATAATTAGCTAGTAATTTAATACTAATTAGCTAATCCCTTAGCCTAGAGGTAAGAGAGGTTTCTAGAAGCGAGATTTAGACTTAGCTTAGTTAACTTATATTACTTATATTAGCTAATATTTACTTAAACCTTAGTAAGAAGGTTACTAGGGCCTTATTTTCTTTTTACTAGAGGGTTTATAATTAGGATATAGCTTATAATTAGATATTAAGGTCCTTTTAAGTCTAATTAAGATAAGTTATAAAGTCCTCTAGGTTATATTATTTACTATCCCCCCTAGCTCTATAGAAAGTAGAGACTATTTATTAGGGACTAGTATTTAAATAGGAGTTAATAAGATATTATACCTCTATATTTATAGGGTAGAACGCCCTATTAATAGCGATCTTATACCTTATTTACTATACCTAGGAGGTATATTCCTTCTACTTACTTAAGGATTTTAGGAGTAGGGGTAGTAGCTTCCAATATATAATACTAAGTATTACTAGGGCCTTACTAGAAGTACTTATAGGGGTTTATATAGCTATATATTAACTATTCCCTTACTTAACCCCTTATAACTATTACTAGAGGGCTCTATTACTACTATTAGATTAGCTTATAATAGCTTATTTTAAGTTTTACCTATACTATTATTAACTATCTTATTAACTAGTAGGGAGTAGCGCTCTACTTATTATTATTATTATAATAATAAGCTTAAATATATAAGGGGTTAGACCTAAGTTTATTTAATTAAAGGTTATTATAATACTATTTATTTAAGCTAAAGAGGAAAAAGGGAAGTTTTCCTCTCTAGTAGAGAGTTCGCTAGTCTATAGGGAATTATTAAATAGGCCCTGGGTAAGCCCTAGGTAGCTCCCTAAAGCGGTGAACCTAGGCAGAAGCCTAGGTAGGCTTAACCTGGGCGTAGCCTGTAATAAAAATAAAGTAATACGCCCTTACTATAGGATTATATAGGATCTATTTAATTACCCTAAAGGCTTTAACTAGAACTAGTAGCTCTTTATTATTAAGAATAAATATACTAGTTAGCTCTACGTATTTCGATATATTAATAAGACCTATAGTAGCGTTATACTCGCTCTATATACCTTTAAGTAATAAGTATCTTAATAAAAGGGACTTTCTATTTATAAGATTAGATAAGATATTAAGAGGTTAGTAATTTCACTTATAGGATATATAGGATATAAGGATGAGACTTATATAGAAGGAATAGAACTTAAAATAACCCCTCTATATATAAAGGAATTAAATAGTAGAGGGGAATAGGCTAATTAAGAAGCTTTTACTTAAATAATTAAAATACTTACTATAACTAGCTTACTTATATAACTATAAGCTAAGATAGTACTAATTATAATAATATTATATAATATAAGCCTACTTAAATACTATAAGTAGTATTTATTATTATAAATTAAAAAGGAGTAGTTCTACTAGTACTTTTACTAGTAATAGCCTAATAATAAAGTAGCTCTAACCTATAACCTTCGCCCTTACTAGGGATATATATATACCTATAGCTACTATATATACCCCTTTGAGAGGGAACGAGAGAGAGGAATTAATAAGAGAGACTTTAAGGTAGTACTATAGGGATATATTAAATACCTAGTAGGATATACTCTAAATACTTATAACTTATATAGAATCTAGATCCCTATATTATAAATAATTATTATTATATTGAATACAATATGTAATAAATAGACTTTTTATATAAAGGATAAGATAAAAGAGGCTATTTTAAAAGATATTATCTATAAGATAGTAAAAGAGATTAAAAAACCAATATTATAAGTTAATTTTAAACTTTAAATCCTAAATATTATAAATAAAGGTAAAGCTATATTAAGCCTTATAACTAACTAGTTATTTATATTAACCCTTATTCTTATAACTAAGTCTCTAAATAGAAGAATCCTAAAACCTCTAAAAGGATAAGTAAGCTAGAAGGGGGGGTAGCTATTATTCCCTAATCCTATACTAGAGCTAAATAAAAGCCTAGCCTTAATAATTAAAGTAGTAAGTATAATATATATATTAGAAATAAACTATATATATAAAGCTATTAGAGAAGTTAATTCTAAAGGGGAATAGATTAAGGATTATATTAGAGTTAATTAACTCCCTATTTTATAAGATATTTCTAAAGTAGGTAAGTATAATAACAATAAACCTTTAGATAGGAGACCTTTAAATTTATTAGTATAGCTATACTAAGATAGTAAGGAGAGGGCTAATATTAAATAGAGGTCTAACTAGGTATACAACTAGGAGGATTATGACTAAACTTATTAAAGCTAATAATTATATAATTTACTACCTAGTAACTTATAACTAGGAATAATAGATAGTAATCCCCGCTCTAAGTACTAGTTTTTATTATAATACTATATAAAGTAGGCGTAGGTATCTAGCTTCTTTGAGACTTTTATATTTAATTAATAAAAAGCCTTTTTAGAAGCTAGTATAGAGTATTATACGCTCTATAGCTATATTTATACTACTATTTATAGTATAAAGCCTACTTATATAACTATAATAATCTATAATTATCTTACTACTAATAACCTTACTAAGCTACCTCGCTTATAAAAGGAACTTTTAAATCTCCTATAAGCGTTCTAAATTCGCTTCAAAGAAATAGCTAAGGTTAAAATAAGTAAATCATAATAAATAGATATATAGCGCGTTATTAATTAAGAGATAATAATAAAGAGACTAATTCCTTTAAAATAGGTATTTACTTATAAATTTAATAAGAATAACCTCCTCAATTAGTATAAAGTAAGGATTTATATTTAGGGTAATTAGTAAGAGAAGTCGCCCTTTAAATAAACTTATATAATAACCCTCGCTACTTAAACCTTTAGGGTAGTAATAGTAATTACTATAAAGTTTAACCTTAAAGTTAAATAATTTAATATTATTAATATATTTCTAAATACCTCCTAGGACCTAAATAAAGATCTAATTATTCATAAGCTACTAGATAGCTTTAAGTAGCTTAGAAAGTATATTGAGTTCGGAATCACGCCGCAGCCCCTTTGTAAAAAGACTATAACAAATTCACCTAGTTTATAGGTATAATTCGGGAAATACTATATAGGTATTTTAACTTATACCCTCTACTAGTTAAGGAAAATAATATAGGAACCCTATATATTCCTATTACTTATAAGTAAACCCTCTAAATATTACTATATAAAGTTAGACGCGCGCTATACTAGGGCTAATTATATTAGAGCTAAACGGGCTACTAAGGCTCTTATAGCCTAGAAAGGCTACTATATAAGATAACTCCTTAACCTAAAAGGTTAACCTTCTAGTAAGGTGCTATAAAAGCTATAATATAAGATAACTCCTTAACTAAAGAGATCTTTCCTAAGAGGTTCTTATAGCTAGAAGTATAAGAAGCTTTACTACTATAAGCAGGGCCATATACCTCTCTCTCTTCCTTATCCTTATTTTTAAAGTCCTAGGTATATCTATAACTTATAATAAATCCTTAACTATATTAGTACTAAACCCTATATATAAAAACGCTAAGCTTGCGCGAGGTATACCCTTTAATACTAATAATATATAAGAGCCTATTAGAGAGTTTAGTATTAATATAATTAATAAAACCTGCTCTTTCTTTAATTACTCTATTATATATAGAGAGTATATTATTAATATAGCCCTTAAGAGGGCTCTTATTAATACCCCTAGAGGGGATACTTATTATTATATTATAAGTAAGTAAGTAGACTTAGTAGTAGAAGCAAGGCGGGTTATTATATATCCTATAGAGTAGCCCTTCCTTAAGTAGGTCTTCTATACTATTAAGGTAGAGGTAGCCTAGGCCCCTTAGGGGAATATTAGTAAGTATAGCTTATACTAACTAATAGAGAGAGCGTTACTAACAACGGTATAGTAAAGATAGTAATAACTAGCGGATAAAGCGGTAATAGAGGTAGTATTTAATAGCAGCGCGGGTATTATACGAGACGAAAAGTCGATAGTTTCATAGTTTATTAAATAATTAAAAACTACGTTATTATTAATATAAAGTTAAAAATCGTGAGGCTATAGGTATATATAAGTATAGCTATAGTTAGGAGAGAATCACGTGACTAAAGGCTATGTATTATTAGGAGGCGCGGAGTTAGAAGGTCTATTGTACTTAAGTAGGTAAAATTACTATGCAGTGGCTAGAGGCCTTAGAAAGTATATTAAACCACGCTATATACTCTATAGGCTAATGGATACTCTACTACTTTTATATAAAGAGTTTTCCTTAACCCTTTAGTATGTAGGCCTTATATTTATAAGTAAAGACCTATACCTCTTCTAGTTAATTAATAAAAAGGGTCTTATTATCTTTTATATAGATAACTTCCTTATCCTATTTTATAAGAACTATAAAGAAGTAATATAGAGGGTAATTACTAGCCTAAAGGAAGTATATTGGGATAGGGTGAGATAGACTTAGCTGCGCAGCTTTTGAAAAAGCCCCCTTAGCGCACGGGCTTATTATAGGAAGACTATAGAGTAGAGCGTAGAGGAGAGGAGCGTAGCGGACTTTATTATTATTTATAATTATTATAATATAGACCTTAATAATCCTATACCTCGTTTTCTAGTATTTTCTTAGCGAATCTACGCTTAATTTAGATTATTTCTTTTAATTAGATTTATAAATTATTTTATATATCTTTTAAGCTTACTTTTAATATTCTTACTTATTTATAAGTAGAGTTATATTATTTATTATCTTTCTAGTTCCTATTAGGTCTAGCCCTTTCTAATAGTACTTAGAGGCGGATTCTTTTGCTCTTTTTAATAGCCTTTATAGGCTTCTTAGAGAGTTAGGTGCCTTCGCTATATCTATACGTCCCTGCTATTAATATATATATATATATATATAATTAATCTATTTTAAATATAATAATAGCTTTAAAAATCTACGAATAATAAATAATAACAATATAAATAATAATAAAACGTAGTTTAAAAGAGAGGAAGATATTTATAGACCTACCTTAGTTCTAAGGGAATAATAATAGCTATACTTTCTTATAGAATTAAGGTAGGAACGACATAGACCCTAAAATCCTCCCTTTCTCTCTTTTTATATTATTAGTAAGTTCTAGCGAGTATATTCCTCTCCTTACCCCTTATATATTATTATAACTACTATTATTTAACTAGCGAGTTATAGCTAATATAGCTAAGATAGCTATATATAATACTAATATAGAGATTAGTAGTCTTACTAAGCTAATAAGTATAGTAAGATT
>JAVHLU010001517.1:0-29147 GCA_036785755.1 Colletotrichum ledebouriae
GATTCGGTAAAGAGTTATTACTAGGATATAGGGGAGACATCTTAGTATTGTTATTATTATTATTATTATTACTACTTTCAGTAGTATTATTATCGAATTGGGATTTGATATATATAGGTAACTCTTTCTATTGAGTAATAAAGGTGTTTTCTAATGTAATAACGTCTCTCGACTATTGCACCTTTTTATTATTGATATTATAGACCTTATAACCGTTAGAGCTATAACTAATAATAGCTCCCTTTAAAGCTCTAGGGTTAAGCTTCTTTATTAACGGATTATAATTTTTATAGTAGCATAAACTACCCTATACCCTTATTATATTTATATTAGGCTTTCGTTTATTCTTTAACTCGAAGGGAGTTTCATATTAAATAGCCTTATAAGGGGATCTATTATATAGATATATAGAAGCAAGGACTGCTTCACCCCATAGGTTTAAAGGTAGACCAGAGCTATATAAAATAGCCCTAGCTTTATTAATAATAGTGCATATAATATGCTATATTAATCCGTTTAGTTTCTAGGTATAAGGCGGTCTAATATTATAGATAATACGGCCTCTAGCCACTGCATAGTGATTTTACCTGCTTAAGTGCAATAGACCTTCTAACTCCGCGCCTGCTAACAATACATAGCCTTCGGTCACGTGATCGTAATTACTAACCACCTTTCCTAACCATAGCCGCACTTATATATACCTATTAATAGCCTCACGATCTTTAACTTCATATTAATAATAACGTAGTCTTTAATTATTTAAATTATAAAACTATCGACTTTTCCTCTCGCGCACTACCCGCGCCGCTAATACCGCCTCTATTACTGCTTTATCCGCTAGAAGTCGTTACTATCTTTATAGCTATACTATCGTTAGTAACGCTCTCTCTATTTAGCATAAGCTATACTTACTAACGTTTAAGCCCTAAGGGGCCTAGGCTACCTCTACCTTAATAGTATAAAGGACCTACTTAAAAAAGGGCTACTCTATAAGGTATATAATAACCCGCTTAGCTTCTGCTACTAAGTCTACTTACTTAGCTATAATATAATAATAAGTATCCCCTCTAGGGGTATTAATAAGAGCCCTCTTAAGGGCTATACTAATAATACGCTCTCTATATATAATAGAGTAGTTAAAAAAGGAGCAGGTTTTATTAATTATATTAATATTAAACTCTCTAGTAAGCTCTCGCGCGTTATTAGTATTAAAGGGTATACCTTATATAGGCTTAGCGTTTTTATATATAAGGTCTAGTACTAATATAGTTAAGGGATAAGGAAGAGAGAGAGGTATAAGGCCCTATTTATATTAGAGCTTCTTATACTTCTAGCTATAAGAACCTCTTAGGAAAGACCTCTTTAGTTAAGGAGTTACCTCTTATATAATAGCGTTCGTAATATTTTACTAGAAGATTAACCTTTTAGGTTAAGGAGTTATCTTATATAGTAGCTTTTACTTTTAGTACCTTGCTCGAAGGTCGACCTTTTAGGTTAAGGAGTTATCTTATATAGTAGCTTTTGTAGCGCCTTGTTAGAAGGTTTAGCGAGGGCGTTTCTAGGCCACGAGAGCCTTAGTAGCCCGTTTAGCTCTAATATAATTAGCCCTAGTGCAGCGTATATCTAAATCTATACGAGGGTTTGCTTATAAGTAGTAGGAACGTATAGGGTTCCTATATTATTTTCCTTAACTAGTAGAGGATATAGGTTAAAATGCCTATATAGTGTTTCCCGAATTATGCCTGCGAACTAGGTGAATTTGTTGTAGTCTTTTTGCGAAGGGGCTGCGGCGTAATTCCGAGCTCAATATAAGGTTATTACTATTATTAGGATTTTATATATTTTTAAAGCATTTATTCCATAAGGGAAATACTTTTATAGTTATTTTTTTATGTTTTATAGTTATTAAAGTTATTAAAGAGATATTTTTATAGGTATATAACTATGTATAGTATAGTTATTTATTAAGGTTTATATAACCTTGTAAGATTATTATAGAATTCTTTTAAGATATACCTTCGGTATTCTCATACCTACTCCTGCTTTATATAGTACTATAGTAAAAGCTAGTAACTAGAGCGGGGATTACTCTTTATTATTCCTAGTTATAGGTTACTAGGTAATAGATTATATAGCTGTTAGCTTTTATAAGTTTAGCTATAATCCTCTTAGTTATATACTTAGTTAGACATTTATTTAATATTAGCTCTCTCCTTACTATCTTAGTATAGCTATACTAGTAGATTTAAGGGTTTTCTATCTAAAGGTTTATTCTTATTATACTTACTTACTTTAGAAATATCTTATAAAGTAGGGAGTAGATTAACTCTGATATAATCCTTAATCTATTCCCCTTTAGAATTAACTTCCTTAATAGCTTTATATATATAGTTTATCTTTAATATATATATTATACTTACTACTCTATTCATTAGAGCTAGGCTTTTATCTAGCTCTAGCGTATAATTAGGGGATAATAGCTACCCCGCTTGCTAGCCTACCTATCCCTTTGGAAATCTTAAGATTCCTTTATTTAAAGACTTAGTTATAGAAATAAGGGTTAATAAAGGTAACTATTTAGTTATAAGTATTAATATAGCGTTATCCTTATTTATAACGCCTAGGATTTAAAATTTAAAGTTAACTTATAATATAGGTTCTTTAATCTCTTTTACTATCTTATAGATAATATCTTCTAAGATAGCCTCTTTTACCTTATCCTTTATATAGAAAGTCTATTTATTCAATATTATATTCTATATAATAATAACTATTTACAATATAGGGATCTAGACCTTATATAAGTTATAAGTTATTATAGGCTACGCCCGGGTTAAGCCTACCTAGGCTTCTGCCTAGGTTTACTACCTTAGGGAGCTACCTAGGGCCAACCTAGGGCTTACCCAGTTATTCCCTATAAACTAGCAAAATCTCTACTAGAGAGGAAAACTTCCCCTCTTCCTTTTTAGCTTAAATAAATAGTATTATAATAACCTCTTATTAAATAAACTTAGGTCTAACCCCTTATATATTTAAGCTTATTATTATAATAACGATAATAGGTCGAGCGCTACTTCTTATTAGTTAGTAAGATAGTTAATAGTAGTATAGCTAAAACTCGAGATAAGCTATTATAAGCTAATTTAATAGTAGTAATAGAGTTGATCTAGTAATAATTATAGGAAGTTAAGTAGGAGAATAGCTAATATATAGCTATATAGACCCTTATAAGTACTACTAGGAAGGTATTAGTAATACCTAGTATAATATACTAGAAGCTACTACCCCTACCCCTGAAATTTTTAAGTAAATAGAAGGAATATATTACCTAGGTATAATAAATAATGTATAAGATTACTATAGCTAGGGCGTTCTATACTATACATATAGAGGTATAATACCTTATTAACTCCTATTTAGATACTATAACCTAATAAGTAGTTTCTACTTTTTATAGAGCTAGGGGGGGTAGGGGAAAATATAACCCTAAGGACTATATAGCTTACCTAGACTAGATATATAAGGACTTAAATATCTAGTTATAAGCTATAGCCTAACTATAAACCCTCTAGTAAAAAGAGAATAAATCCCTAATAACCTTCTTCCTAAGATTTAAGTAAATACTAGCTAATATAAGTAATATAAACTAGCTTAGTTAAGTCTAGATCTCGCTTCTAGAGGCCTCCCTTACCCCTAGGCTAAGGGACTAGCTAATTACTATTAACCTATTAGCTAATTATAATAGCTAGCTCTTAAAGGTCTAGAGTATTATATAGAAAGTAGAGCGTTAGAAGGTCTCTAATAACTACTTAGTAACCTACTAGAGACTTATTACTAAGGATACTAAGGGGGAAACCTATATAACTAGAGCTATATATATCTTATAAGTTAAGGAGATAAGGTATTATAACTACTAAAACTCTAGGTCCTCCTTAGGTACCTCCCTAGTATAATATTACTAGCTTTAGAAGAGTATAAGGGAGCCTTATACTTCTTATACTTATAGAGCTAGAGGTTATATTACTTAGTATTATTTTAATAAGGAGGACTAGCTACCTAGAGTTATAAAAATAAAATCCTTAGAAGAAGAACTAGTATATTATAAGGTTATAAAAAACTACTAAGTAATAGCTAACTCCTTAAAAGAAAATAAGGAGTTAGGAAAAAACTAACTCTAGAGTAAAATTAAGCCCTAGAGCTTATTAAATAGTAGATATTAAGTTAGGAATAATATAAATAGGAATGACTAGCTAATAATAAGCTTATTATTATTTAAGCTAAAGTTAATAGAGGATATCTAGCTTATACCCTAGTAGATACTAGGAGTAATACGTATATAATAATTGACCTTTCCCTAGCTTAATGCTTTTACTTTTTATATATTAAGAAGAGATACTAACTTATAAAGAGGTATATAATTAGCGGATTACTACTTAGTAACGCGCTAGGTATAGTAGCGTTTAACCTAGAAATAAGTAGTTATACTTAGCGTATCTTTATATATATAGTTAATAGCCTAGACCTTAATATTCTCTTAGGGCGCCCTTAGATAGAATAGAACTAGGTCGTTTATAATATTATAGCCTACTAAGTATACTATAGGAGGGGATAAGCTAAGCTAAATCTAAAGAATTAAGAAGAAACGCCCCTTATAGAGGAAATAAGGGCTATAAGGTTCCTTAATATACCCTCGTTCTCTATAATCTACTAATACCTAGTAGGATAATAGGGTAAGTACTAGGAGGGTATTATAGAGGTACTAATATAGGCTATTAGCTTAGCTAATATTAAGAAAGCTTTAAACTTAAAACGAAAGGAGGATTAATAATATTATTTACTAAGCTAGGTCTTAAGGGAGTTTCCTAACTTATTTAACCCTAATAAGGCTTACTTACTACCCCCTAGGTAACTAGGGGTAAACTACTAGATTAACCTTATATTAGAATTAAATAGAAGGAAGCTCCTACTCCCTTAAGGCCCTTTTTATATTATATTAAGAGAAGAGCTATTAGTATTAAAAAAGACCTTATAAGACCTCTTAGATAAGGGGTTTATTAAGGCTAATAGCTTACCTACTAGGGTACTAGTACTCTTTATAAAGAAGCTAGGGGGAGGAATTCGCTTATATATTAACTATAAGGCCCTTAATATAATTACTAGGAAAGACTACTACCCCCTCTTACTAATCTCTAAGACGCTATATTAAATAAGTATAGCTAAGTAGTATACTAACCTATATATAATAATAGCTTTGTATAAGTTAAAAGTAATAGAGGAGTACTAAGAGAGAATTATATTCTATACCTAGTATAGGTTATTTAAGTAAGTAATCTACTTATTCAGCCTAACTAGTACCCCTATTAGCTTCTAGTAATATATTAATAATACCTTATAGGACTTCCTTAATAACCTTGTTACTATTTATATAAATAATATATTAATCTACTCTAATAGAATAAAGGAAGACTATAAGAGGAAGGTCTTAGAGGTCCTCTAGAGGCTAGTAGAAATAGGGCCTAACCTCGATTCTATAAAGTATAAGTTCTTAGTTAAGAGGGTTAGGTATATAGGGTTTATAGTAATAATAAGAGAGGGATTTTATTATAATCTTAAGAAACTCTAGGTAATTACTAAGTAGTTACTCTCTATCTCCCTAAAGGAGGTCTAGACCTTCCTAGGGTTTATAAACTATTATAATATATTTATACTAGAATATAAGAATATTATTAAACTACTTATACTACTTATTAGAAAGAATATAATATTCTAAGAGAGAGATAACTAAGAATAAGCTTTCTTATAGCTTAAATAGCTTTCTAATACCTAGCTAGTACTCTATTAGTTTAAGTTAAAAAATAAGATTATTATTAAAACTAAGTATTTAGGATCTATACTAGGAGGGGTGCTCTTATAAGTTAATCTAGAGGGTACTTAGCGTCCTATAGTATTCTACTTATAGAGGCTCTTACCTATAGAGTATAAATACCTTATTTATAATAAGGAGCTCCTAGTAGTTCTTTTTTACTTATATATATAGAAGGTAGAGCTATATAATATAACTACCTTTAAGGTACTACTAACTACTAGAGGCTTAAATACTTTATATAGAAATAGCGCCTTATAGAGCGCTAGAGCTAATAAGTAGAGGAGCTATCCTAGTATAATTCTATTATTAAATACCGCCCTAGTAAGGAAGTAGTAGCCCCTACTGCTCTCTCTTAGAGAGAATAGGACGTACTATAGGGGTAGGATAATAAGTAGAAGTAGGGGAGGGTCTTATAGCTAATACTAGACTACGCCTACCCCTGCGGGGACCCTATAGCTAGCCCCCTAGTAAGGAGAAGTTAGAACGGCTATATTAATATCCTAGATACTATACTCTTTTATAGCAACCCTAAACTATAAGTACTAGAGCTAGAAACTATAAAAAAGGATATAATATATAAAGTTATATACTATATAGTTACTTACTAGCTTTAGAGCTTCCTACTAGATATTAAGGCTAAGATTTAAATTAGTAAGTATAATATTAATAGTTAGGGAAGGCTAACGTTTAAAAGGAAGCTATAAGTACTTAGCGGGGAGGATAATAATAACCTACTAGGCGAGCTCTATATAAAGACTATTTAATAGAGCTATAACTTAAGTATAACTACCTACCTAGGCTATAATAGCACGCTAGAAATAGTAAGCTAGTAGTTTTACTAGCTAGGATAATTATAAATAGTACGGAGATTTATTAGGAACTACGATATCTATAGAGGGATATATATCTAGAGGTAAGCTAAGAGGGGCTTCCTAAAGCCCTTACTAATACCTACCTAGTTATACTTAGACCTCTTAATAGACTTTATTATAGACTTACTACTTATAGAAGATAATACTAGCTAATACTTATAAGTTATAATAAATAAGCTAGGTAAGTTAGGAATATTAGAGGAGATAGGTACTATAGAGGTAGAAGCTTATACCTACTAGTTCCTTACCTTATACTTCTAGTTCTATAGGTTCTTAAGTAATATTATTAGTAATTAAGGGTCTAACTAGGTAAGCTACTTCTAAGCTAAATTCTACTACCTTATTAGTATAAGGAGGCTATTAAGTACTATATACTACCTATAGACTAATAGTAATACTAAGAGGTAGAACTAGGAGATATAAGCTATCTTTTAGGTATTTATAACCTAGGTATAGGATAACTAGGGATAGCTCCTACCTACGAGTTAGCTAGCGCTTAATAATAAGGGTAGTAAGATAACTAGGCTCTCGCTATTCTTCTTAGAATATAGGTATTATATTAACCTTATACCTATAGTAGATAATATAATAGAGGAGACGCCCTCTAGGGATATAATAGCTACTCTCCTAATAATAAGACTATAAGAAGTAGTAGACTTTATCTAAGTAAGTATTATAAGTACCTAATAGTATAGCGAGAAGAATATAAACTAGTATAGGATACCTATAGAGGAGTACTAAGTAGGTAATAAGGTTTAGCTTTTAATAGCTAACTATAAGAGCCCTAGGCCTAGTAAGAAGCTATTATAGTTATATTATAAATATATTATAGTAAAAGCCCTAAGCCTATATATTATTAAGTTAGTTATACCTAGTAATATCTACCTAAGGTTCTATATAGACCTCCTCAAGAGGGTACCAGAGGACCCCCTACTTATATAAATAAGAATAGACCCCTAGCTACTACTAATTATAGCTAATAATAGCAAATTTAAGTAATATATAGAGGAGATATATATACTATAATAGAAGGTAGTTAGGCGAGGGCGGAGGCGTAAGGTCCTAGTTAAGTAAGAAGAGTATATAGAGCCTACCTAGGAGCTTATAGAGGCTATTATAGAGATTGCTATAGTAAATAGGTATAAAGCCCTATATAAGCTAGTTATAAATAATAATAATAACCTAGCCTATACCTAGGGGGGGACTAGCTAGGAGGGGGGATAGTATTATAAGCTATACCTAGGTTAAGCCTACCTAGGCTTCTACCTAGGTTTACTACATTAGGGAGCTACCTAAGGCTTACCTAGGGCCTACCTATTTATTCCCTATAGACTAGCGAAATCTCTACTAGAGAGGAAAACTTACCCTTTTCCTCTTTAGCTTAAATAAAGAGTATTATAGCAACCTCTTATTAAATAAACTCAGGTCTAACCCCTCGTATAAGTATTTAGAATATATCCTACTAGGTATTTAATATATCCCTATAGTATTACCTTAAAGTCTCTCTTATTAATTTCTCTCTCTTATTACCTCTTAAGGGGGTATATATAGTAGCTATAGGTATATATATATCCCTAGTAAGGGCGAAGGTTATAAGTTAGAGCTACTCTATTATTAGGCTACTACTAGTAAAAGTACTAGCAAAACTACTCCTCTTTAATTTATAATAGCGAATACTAGTTATAGCATTTAAGTAGGCTTATATTATATAATGTTATTATAATTAGTACTATCTTAGCTTATAGTTATATAAGTAAGCTATCTATACTAAGTCTTTTAATTATTTAAGTAATAACTTCTTAACTAGCCTATTCCTCTCTACTATTTAGTTCCTTTATATATAGGGGAGTTATTTTAACCTCTATTCCTTTTATATAGGTCTAGTCCTTATATCATATATATCCTATAAGTAAATTTACTAACCTCTTAACGTTTTATCTAATCTTATAACTAGAAAGTCCCTTTTATTAAGATACCTATTACTTAAAGATATATAGAGTAAGTATAATACTACTATAGGTTTTATTAATACATAGAAATATAAAGAGCTAACTAGTATATTTATCCTTAATAATAAGGAGCTACTAGTTCTAGTTAAAGCCTTTAGGGTAGTTAAATAGATCTTATATAATCCTATGATAAGGGCGCATTACTTTATCTTCTAATATTTATCTTAAAGTCACCTATTTAATATATATAACTACATAGTATTAATATTATAAGCGCGTTAAGCCCTTAATCCTTACCCCCTAAGTAATATATACTAGCTACTTAAGAGCTTTAGCGCTAAGGTAGCTACTTTAGAGGTATTAAAGTATTATATTATCGCTCTAGTCTAGTAGTAATATAAAAGAGGTATACTTATATATTATAAGTACGTAGTTTATGTTATTAATAATAATATTAATACTTTAGCGGCTCTACTTAGGAATAGAGTATAAGGAACGAGGCTTATATTTAAAAAAAGCGAGGCTCGCCTTCCTAATAAGTTTCTTAATTATAATACTATTCTTATAGGTTTTAAAGTAAAATATATACTTATACCATTAATACTAAATACCTATCTTCTAAAGGAGCGCTTTAGAGATAATATTAATATAAAAGTTCTCTATATATTCTATATTATAAAGTATAAGGTCCTCTATATCTATACCTATTAAGCTATTAAGAGTATTCTTAATAATCTATATACCTTTTATGATAACTAGATATAAAGCTATTTTAGAATTAACATATTGTCCATTATAATACCTGATTAAGCAGGAGATAAGTAGGGATTTATTATTTCTTCGGTATATCCCTCTATAGTTATCGAAGACTATAGACTTATATAATATATAAAGTCCTTAGTAGGGGGTTATAAAGATACTTAGGTGCTCTTTATCTAAGTTAATTATATTATTTCTAACCTTATTTAAGACGGCTATATAGAAAGTAATTATTATTATATTAATATTGTAGCTTAGAGCTATATTAGATTTCTTAGATAAACCCTTATTACCCCTTTTATTATTTTAATAGTTCTTACTATTATAAGGTATAGTATATAGCTAGTCCTTATAGGTAAGTTTAATATAAAGATTAGTAAAATATAGGTTACTATTTAACTAGCTATATATCTAAGCTACTTATATACCTATTACTAATATATAAAGGCCCTTTTAGTAATATCTAGTTGAAGTAGCTTCTAAATAGTTATAACTAGAACTTAGCTATTAATAGCTTAACTTATATAAGTATTATTTACTACTAGATAAGCTACTAGTTATAGGAATATTTAATAGGTTAGCCTTATTTATATAGCTAGCTAGTATTATAAAGACGTTAGTACTTTATTCTTATAACTTTAAGTAGAGTATATCTTTATATAAGAGGTTCTTAAATATATTAATATATTAGCTTATATTGAAGATTAGTATCCCTACTTACTCCTATTTAAGGATATATATAATCTGTATATTAGCTTAAGTAGGTATAAAGTAATAACTTATTACTTAAAGAAAGGTTTTTAGAATAAAAGTATTACTTACCTTAAGAAGCTTAAGCTAAGTAATATAAAAGTAAATACCCCTAATATCCTTAATCTAGGTATTAGAATTAGTACTCCTATTTACCTTCTCTAGGACTTAGATATACCCCTCTTAAATAGTAATAAAAGTACTAGCCTCGCTTAGAGTATAGTAATATTTAAGATTAATAATAAAGCTATAAATGGTTTTATCCCCTTTAGCGAAAAGTTCTATATACATAGGTATATTAATATTATAAGTAATAATCTTTATAATTAGATAGTTAATTTATTTAAACTCTTAGTCCTCGCGGGTTTATTTAAACTTTTATATCATAAGTAAATAAAGGTATTCTAGGTATTAATCTTATATATTTATAATATTCTTCTTAATTGGAACTAGGGTAGCTAGAAGCTAAAGGGGTTACAATTTATTTGTAGCCTCTAGCCACTGCATAGTGATTTTACCTGCTTAAGTGCAATAGACCTTCTAACTCCGCGCCTCCTGATAATACATAGCCTTTAGTCACGTGAGTATAACTTTCCTAACTATATCTGCACTTATACATGCCTGTTAGTTATACTAGATAGCCTCACGATCTTTAACTTTATATTAATAATAACGTAGTTTTTAATTATTTAAACTACGAAACTATCGACTTTTCCTCTCGCGTACTACCTACGCTACTAATACTACCTCTATTACCGCTTCCTCCGCTAGTCGTTACTATCTTTATAGCTATGCTGTTATTAGTAACGCTCTCTCTATTTAGCGCAAGCCGTACTTACTAACGTTCCCTTAAGGGGCCTAGGCTACCTATGCCTTAATAGTATAGAGAACCTGCTTAAAGAAGGGCTACTCTACTCTATAGGGTATATAATAACGCGCTTAGCTTCTACTACTAAGTCTACTTACTTAGTTATAATATAATAGTAAGTATCCCCTCTAGGGGTATTAATAAGAGCCCTCTTAAGGGCTATACTAATAATATACTCTCTATATATAATAAAGTAGTTAAAAAAGAAGGGGGGCTTATTAATTATATTAATACTAAACTCTCTAGTAAGCTCTTATATATTATTAGTATTAAAGGGTATACCTCGCGCAAGCTTAGCGTTTTTATATATAAGGTCTAGTACTAATATACTTAAGGGATAAGGATAAGGAAGAGGGAGAGGTCTAAAACCCTACTTATAGTAGTAGAGCTTCTTATACTTCTAGCTATAAGAACCTCTTCGGAAAAACCTCTTTAGTTAAAAAATTACCTCTTATATAATAGTATTTACTTTTAATACCTTACTAAAAGGTTAACCTTTTAGGTTAAGGAGTTATTTTATATAGTAGCTCTTACTTTTAATACCTTGCTAGAAGGTTGACCTTTGAGGTTAAGGACTTATCTTATATAGTGGCCTTTCTAGGCTACGAGAGCCTTAGTAGCCCGTTTAGCTCTAATATAATTAGCCCTAGTATAGCGCGCGTCCGACTTTATAATATTTGGAGGGTTTGCTTATAAGTAGTAAGAATATATAGGGTTCCTATATTATTTTCCTTAACTAGTAGAAGGTATACGTTAAAATACCCTTATAGTATTTCCTAAATTATACTTACGAACTAGGTGAATTTGGTATAGTCTTTTTGCGAAGGGGCTGCGGCGTAATTCCGAACTAAATAATTTATTTATTATTTATGTCCTAGTAATAGACTTAGGAGTAGTCCTAGAAGTAATATTAGAAGTAGCTTTTCTAAAGCTTCTTAGTTGAGTAGAGCGATATATTAATTATAAGCGCTCTTCTCCTATTAATACTAGGTATTAATATCCTAGCTTTACTTAGTAAAATATATATTAAGGCTTAAAGTTTTTAGTAAGGTCTTATTCAAATATAAAGATCCCTTAGGGTTATCTAAGTTAATATACTTCTAGACTCTAGTAGCTTAAGCTTTAGCTTAGATTAAAATATACTAAGTAGTAAAGTAATTATATATAGTTAGGTAATATAATATTATTATAATAATAATAAAAGATATTATAATTAAGGTTATTTAGAAATAGAGGGTTTAGAATAATAGAGCATAGTATATATTAAGGAGGAAAAAAGGAATAATATAGAGGAAGTTTTAATAAGTATTTTTAATAATAAAAGCTTATTTTAAAATAATAAGTTAGGAGTTTAGTTAGAGCTAAGTTTATAATTATACAGAAATATCCTATAGGGCTGTATTTATAGTTACTAAAGAGCTTATTCTATTATAATAAGCGTAGTTATAATATAGTTACTTATAACTATAGTTAGAGGAATAACCCCTAGAAAAGGGTGGCTCTAGAGCTAATATTAGTCACGTGCTGCGCTAGGAACGGGCGATGCTAAAGGCATTACGATAAAACACCTGATGCTAATGCATAGCTGGACTCCTTAAGCGGCCCAAAATATGGAGTTCTTCTCTAATGAGCAGACTAGCACGCAAGCCAGCCGCTATAGCTAGTTTCGCGGATAAATAGAAAGATCAAAGACACGCATAATGATAAGGAAAGCTAGGAAGGCATTAAGTAGTCGGGTCTAGAGGGTGTCTTTAGTAGTTATCTACGATTTTCTTCCTTCTGCATTGCTATAGACTTCGGTCGGCACTTCGAGCTGGTAGTACGCAGGTATAGCCTAGAATAGGCTGCTAAGACACCTTCTAAAGCTAGACGTTTCCTTTAACTAATCTCTATAACAAGATTTAGTGCTTAATTATATAGAATAACGGGGAAAGCACTATAAAAGAATATACTACTATTTGAGGGGCAAGTCCGCGTTTGCTCTAGCTAGGTGCATAGGTATTAATTATTTGGAGAAGACTAAGGGCGTTGTTAGCGTCCGATCAGGTTCTGCGATATAATAGAGACCGAAGGGCTAAGAGGTGCTTCAGACAACGGGTGCGTCGACACTACGAAGCAGCAGTCATCCTCTCAAGGACTGCAGTTCCAATAAGGTAGCGGAGTTTAGTCAGTGCAGACGCAGATATCGCTCGAGTAATACAGAGGCTATATAGGTAGTCCTTAAGGGTAAGCAGCGGTTTGAGAAAACCGCTCAAGGAGTAGCTAGGGCGAGGCTAATAGCCAGATAGTAGAGTCGGACAACACCAATAGCTAGTAGTAGTATAACCGCAGACTTAGATATAGAAAGTATATAAGACAAGAGGCAGAGGGAGAGGCGGGAGACGTGGTTTATCTAGAGAGTCTCTACGTCCAAGTGAAACTAAGTTATCAGGAATAAGGAGATAGAGATCTTAACCAAATATAATAGACTTACTAGCTGAGAGTCTAGGTAAAAGTAAGCCCTAGCTAGTAACTAAAAATCATACTAGGAATAAAGATTAGGTAAAGCTAGCTTAAACGTAACGAGCATAACGATATGGACACGCCGGCGCGATACTACTAGGTTTAGGGCTAGGAGCTGTGTTTCTTTGTTTTAATATTACAAGTGACAAGAGTGATATACCTGGAATCTTCCGTTTTCTAGTTGGTCCTAGGCATGCTATGCTCTATTTAGATAGATAAGATATACGCAGAGTAGACCTCTACTAGGCTATTAACATAGACTAAGGTTATTCGGGGAGGCATAGACAGAAGACTTAAGTGCAGCCAAGGTATCCGCTACACGTCGGAAGTGTGCACCTGTCGTAAAGACTGCAACTTAGGTAGCGTTCATAGCTTAAGTGAGGTACCTGCGCAGGTTTATATTCAAGCTTAAGTTCAAGCTGTGGGCAGACCTGATTAGCTCACGTAGGTTAGTACTATCGTTCTAGAATAGTACGGCTAGCTCTCTAAAGTCCAGCGTAATAACTACTTTAGAGGAATAGGCTATCCGCAGCTCGGTTTAGTCTAGTAGTAGCATTAGAACCGCTTAGCTAGGAACTTGCGCATTCCAAGAGACTTAGGAGTATGCTTTGCAACCTCTTCAGTAGTTTGCTTCGGCTTTAGAGTTATCGATATATAGACTAATAATAAGGTTTCTATCTCTCCCCACCTCTAGCGTAGCAGGTTGCTTAGGCTCTGCGCTAGTAATGTTAGATAATAATAGAAGATATAGACGAATAGTTACATCTTCAACAGCGATATAGAAAATAATAATTTTATAGAACTATTATATAAATCTAAGCGCAGCCTCTATCTTCTTTACTGCTTGTTAGATAATAATAGAAGATATAGACGAATAGTTACATCTTCAACAGCGATATAGAAAATAATAATTATATAGAACTATTATATAAATCTAAGCGCAGCCTCTATCTTCTTTACTGCTTATTTCATAGATCCCTTTCTTCCTTCTTTCTTTCTTTTTTTTTTTTTGCCCCTTTTTTCTCTTAAAAAGGATAAATATCTCTCGCTTAGACGTTTTAGTAGTATGAGTACTAGGTTAGAGGGGTATTAATAGAGCATCAATTTTATCGTTACTTGCAAGGAGGCAATAGCTTTCTTCTGAACTACTATATTTATAGCTAGAGCCTACGTTTTCGCCCGCTAACGTATAGCCCTCGTAAATATCTAGTATCCTCCCACCGCATCCTAGGTATTAGGCCTTTGCTATTCCGCCTGCTTATATAGGACCTCTACGGTGAGTATATATTAGTCTTTATTAATATATTAACTTAGGCGCCGGTTAGGAGGATAGGTTTAGAGCTTAATTAAACCCGCTGGAGGAGTTAATGCATTATTATAGTTATGGATAATATACGCGATTGTGAGGTTAGCAGTAGTAAGGTTAATGCTCTCTTATAGTATAGGTATAACTAATAGATAACGTAAGGGAGTGAGGTATCTAGGACGAGGCAGGCTTTTTCTAGCTTAGTAGTTAAGAGTTCTATAATCCTTAGTATTATAGATAGCGATAGTGTCTGGGAATCAAGGTGAACTTGAATAATATAGGGCTTAAGCAGGGAGGCATGAATCTAGGGGCAGAGGACTAAGTATAGCAGGAATATCGAAATAATAGCTATTTATATTAATTAGAGGTTTAATACAGTCTAATTCAATACGACGCAGTACAGGCGAGAAGCGTGAGGTATAGCTAAGCTACACTTAAGTAGACTTAGTTTTCTTCTACAAGAAGGGAGCTAAGGACATTGCGAACTAAGGTTACACGCTATATAGCAGGAAGGGAAAGATCTCGCGATAACGATACTAATAGCAAACAGGCACAGACTATAACCTAGCTAGCGGTAATCTATAGCGTAAAAGTAGAAACACAATATCTAAGTGCTCTTACTAAAGACCTCAACTTACTTAAGGTAGTTATACTTCCTTCAGGGGCTTTGACTTGCTTCAGCCCAAAATGAAAGTACTAATAATATTAGGGTCAATCCTAGCGCTACAGAAGAGAAAATAAAAAGGAGGCTAGCTATACTTGCCCCAAAGAACCGTCGTGATGTGGACCATTTGCAGACCAAACTGAACTATTCTAGTATATATCGTCTGCTACTAACCTCTGCTTTATAGAGCTAGGCTTTTTATATAGGGGACGCGTTCTTATTTATTAACCTCAAAGATAAGGCGCGAGAATTGAGGCGCGAGAATTAAGCTAGAGTATTTATATTTAGAGAGTATTCGTTTAAGAGGTGCAACTCAGATAACTCGGCTGCAGTTCTGAAACTAAGACAGCTAAGCGATACCTAGTAGCGGCGTCTACACCTAGAAAAGTTATATTTAGTGAAAAGTTAGCGTTAAGTAATTTATAATAGCGGCTTGCGTCTTGCGAATTAGTGCGGGGTTCATCCAGGCTATGCTTTTAGCTTCTTAGGCATTCGGTAGAAGACCGGGAATAGTGCACTCTATGTATCTAACGGGGCAGATACTGCGGCTACTAGGCGTAGTTATCGTGCCTTATCAGCGGCTAGTTACTAAATTCTTCGCATTTTCTTATTTAGCCTCGTCTTTATTGAATATTCCTTGTTGCTTATCGATTAACTTAGCTCCTCGACCTCTAAACCTACCACGTGGGGCATCACTAGTCTAGGCTCGCCGCTTGGGGGCTAGCAGTTATTCAAGGTGTATAGGATAGATCCTATTAATTAGTCCGTGGGACATGTGTATAACTATCTTATCCGTAGAGATACCCTCAAGGTGAAGATGTTGTATTTATATAGCGGTTTAGATATAGAGGTTATATCAGTTGCGCTCTCTATACGCCACCCGCTACGTGCCGAAACTGAGAGGAAGCTAACGGAGTAGACAAGTGCTTTAGTAGGGTTAATAGTATAAGAGAGGGCGAAGGTGTGATAGATAGTCACAGAGCTTTTAGCGAGGTTAGAGTCTCGATATAAAGACCTCTCTCTGATTCTAAAGCAGAACTTTTAGGATAGATAGAGGCTGATATAGCGGGATAAGAGAAAATCGTAAAGCGGTAGATACGAAGTTAATAATAGCTATCTAAAAATGCAAGTATTGCTACGTCAGGATACAGACGTCTAGCCACATATTATATACTTCTGCGCAGGGTAATTCTGAGGTACTTGTATAGAGGAGTTATATATATATATATATAGAGGAGTTATATAGATGCAGAGGAGTTGCATATATGCAGTTGTATATACGTGAAGGGACCTGCATATGTGCAGGCACCCCGCACTTCTGCCCTTGAGTAGCAGTGACTTTCTAGGCCTGAATAGTCCAGCGCCTAGAATCGTGCGCCTGCCCGGGGGACGGCCCTAGCTCCACCTCATCAATTTCCTTATTAATCCACCTCTGCTAGCTAGTCCGGCTGATCACAGAGTGCCCGGTGCATTTTATACAATAGTGACGAGAGAAAGATCGTGAACTATTACACCCACAACAAATAGTCGTTTCAATCCCGGGCTAGAATTGCCAGCTGGTGCAGCGATGCTAGTTATATCCTAAGCGTCTACCGGTAGAACAGCCTAGTTCACGCTTCTTATAGATGTGCATAACCGCGAGAATCCAGCTGATGCTGCAGTTCAAGTCCCCGTGTTAGGTTATAATGCAATTGAATATAAGAATTTAAGCAGGATGGGTTAGGTATGCTAGCTATATAAACCGCTATCACTTTAGGCGGTTGTGCCGACAAACCTAGTGATATTGAGACTTTACTCTGCGGCGTCTGCAGAAAGCTGCATAATATGCGCTGAAACCGCAGGTCAAGGGGTTATAGAGACTCAAACAAAACTCTACAAGCACATACGATCATACCCACTGGATCACTCGGGATCCCGTCCGCTCTCCCATAGATAAGCCAGTGAGTGTCGGAGTAGTAGTCGGGTCGGTGACGACCGGCGAATGCCCGGTGTTGTATGTTTTTGGCGGTGCCCTGCAGTTTTATCGTTCTTTTTTGTTCCCAAAGTCGATGGAAGCTGGAAGTTGCTGTGCAGGATGTACTCCAACTAACTGCTGAGGTACTGTGAGCACCGTGTATATATATAGTATCCTCTCTGGATTATCTGGGTTCTATCTGACTTTTATTGCCCCTTAAGAGGCAGCCGCCGTGCATTATATGATGTTGGATACGAAGTAGACAGGTATGGCACGGCGTAAGGGTGGCTCGTCTGCACGCAAGGCTGTCCCGGGTACTGCGAAGGGAGGAAAGACAAGAGAGGAGAGAAGAATCTGGGATAAAGACATCTTCCCGGTTGTGTTGCGGCTGCCTGTGGGGACGCCTAGGTACTAAAGCGCTTCCTCTATCTCCCCAATCCAATCAGCTTCGCCCTGCGCCAATCGGGCATTTGCACCCGCTGATGGGTGTCAGCATTGACCACCTCTGAATGGGGCATTCCAGCGTAACGGCATCATTGAAGCGCGCAGCGTGCATTGCCCATCTCCAGCTTAGCACACTATATCTTGACTTGGGCACTCAGTTTGCAGTATCGATCGGACCAGGACTTGCAAGGAGGAGGAGATGACGTGTAGAAAAAGCAACGGCGCAAACTGAGGACTTTCTTTGAATCGTTTGCATGTCGTGCAGTGCACTCTGCGGCTTATTTCAGCTAGGGAGTCTCTATATATGCGTGGCAGGAACCAACGGATCGGAGATTCCGTTTTAGGAGATAACTATAGCGGGCCTATATTAGGTATATTTAGCCTAGCTTAGTATTAGAGTAGAACTTAGAGGAATTAACCCTACTTAGATATAACTATATCTACCCTAACTAAGTAGCCTTATTCTAGCTCCTCCTCCGAGGTATTATTAAAATCTATTAAGTTCTATATATTATAAGTATTTAGGAGGCTAAAGAACCTTATTATAATATTTCCAAGCTACTATAACTTAGTAATAGGCTATTATAAGCGTCGCTATAGCGTTATTTATATAGATCTTTAACGATATCTTATTCTTATATAATCTTATTTATTTACCCCCCCCCCCCTTTATTAATAACTAATTATATAAGCCTATAAGTATTAATAGAAACTAGTACTAAGCTTAAACTATTATCGTAAGACGTTATATATTAAAACAAGTAACTCTAGAGAGATCTAATACTATTAGCTATTTAATTAATATTAAGGAAGGTAATATTATAGATAACTAATATAAACTAACTACGCTATAGATTAGTATTTAAACTATAACTGACTCCCTTATAATAACTAGACAATAGTCCAATATACCTATAAATAGATAACTATTCCTATTATACGAGTTTTTAGATACTTATAAGTAGTATTTAACTTTACTTATATAGCTATATTAGAGTTCTAAATACCTATTTAACCCTAATACTACCGTAGACGAGCTAATAGTATAGCTAAAGGCTTACTATCTTAAGAACAGCTTAGCTAAAGTAGATTAATAGATAACTAAGAACCTAACTACTATATTATTAGTAACCCCTCCTAATAATAGGCCCTCTAATAAGGTAGCTAATCTCGCCCTTCTTATATTAACTTATAGTATATTTAATAGTTCTTTAGCTATATTAAGATAGCTAGTATAATTAAGATGGGATCTTAAGAAGTTTAGGTATAAACCTAGAAGACTTCCTATCTCTTAAGTCCTTAGAATAATTAAGATATAATATAAAGAAGTAATAATAATAGACCTTAATAATATCCTATATCTAGTTAATATTATTAAGAAAGCCTCTAATAACGCTACTAATTATTCCGATTTAGCTATTATTAAGAGCTCGCTAAAGGAATAATTCCTATCCTAGGTAGTAGACCTAGAAACTAATAGTAATAATATTAATATAATAAAGTAAAAAGATAATAAGGCTTTATTATCTTATTATAACCAAGCCCTATCCTTTCTATATTAAGCTAGTTATAAGAATATAAGTAACTAAGTAATACTTATAAGACTAGAGGAGACTATTCTAGTTAGCGTTATTCGCTAGTTCGTGTGAGGACTAAAGGATATTAACCTTTACTAGTAGGTATTAAATATATCAGTAATAGTATTAATTAGCCTTAAATCTGCTTATTATTTTATCTAAGATACCTGCTAGATATTAGAAGAATAAGAAGCTAAAGAATAATATAAAGCAAAACGACTCTATTCTTAGATCTTAGAAGACTGAGTAGCCTAATAGAACCCTAGCTAAGGCATAGACTAGATTTTAGCTTAATAGCTAGCTTATATATATTTAAAGTATCTAATATAAGCTAACTATAGTAGTTACTATTCCGTATATCTAGTTATAATAGTTCTATACCTATATATCCTACCTTATAACCCTCTAGTAGTTCCTACTTATAGCTATAGTAGATATTAATTATACTTACATAGTAGGAATTATAGATAAAGCTAATAATAGCTACCTAATAGTAATTAGTAGTAAGGATATAATAATCCTAGACCCCCTCCCTATAACTAGTATAATAATACTAACGACTTTTAGAACTAATAATAACCCTATTAGCCCTAGAACTATAGAGCTTATTAGGGAGGTTATAATATAGGAATCGACTTTAGCTAAAAAGATAATAATCTATCTAAATTACTAGATTAGAAGAACTCTACTAATCTATATATAAATAGTTTAAAACTATTATAAGATAGGGAAGTCTACTATTTTACTTATAGCTAGATCGGATATCGATATCCTAATTACCTAGAACTACCCCTAAGGCGTTTATTACTATAGGAGTAAGCTATTATAAAGGCTTTAATATTCCCCTATAACCGCAGCTTTATAGGAGGTATTTAACTACTAAGGGGTATTATAGATATTTATTCCACGTAGTTATACTTCTTTTATAAGTTTAGCAGTAAAACTACCCCTATTATAACCCTAAATAGCTCTACATATAACCTATAGGATTATATGAATATTATTAGTAGAGGATACTACTATAGATTTATATTACTAGAAGATATAGTAGACCTAGTAACTCTATTAACTAACTAAGAGGAATCTTATATTTAGGAAGAGGTTAAGTCCTTAGGTAATATAGATCTATCTAACTACGTAGTATTAGTTCTAAGAGCTATATATAACGAATCTCTAAAGCTATATAAGAGAGTATTAAAGATTAATATAATAATAGCTTAAGCTAGCTTATCTGATTTCTAGAAGGAATAGATAGAAATAATATTATAACGCCTAGCTAGCTATATCTAATAAGTTATAAACGTAATTAAACTAAATAAGGGGAAGGCTATATAATAAGCTAGAATTATAAGAATTCCTTGATCTAATTTATAGGAATATATTAGGATTAAAGATATTATAGATACTAAGATAGAGGGCCCTGATCCTATTAAAAAATAGAAGTTACCCTAATAAACTAGGTGAATTACTATAGCAGCTTGCGAAGGTAGGCCTCTTATTGATATTTAATAGTTAGCTACTAATATTTAGTTTAAGACTTCGCTAGTTAACCTAATATAACTTAGTCCTAAGTTTTTCAAGATATTATAATCTCTATCCTAGCAGGTAGTTATATATAAACCTAATTATATAAGGGAAAAAGAGAAGGTTATTACGAATTCTAATATAGCTATTATAATAATAACTAAGAAGTCTAGTATTATAAAGATAACTAATAACTTATAAGTAAATATTTAACAATTCTTAAAGAACTACGAAGTAACCCACCCGTTCTAGCTAGAATATATACTATTAATACCTACTACTTATTACTATTTACTAATAAGAGCTATATAAGCTAACTAAGGTTCTAAGATAAATATTATCTCCCCTAGACGTATTAACGAACATAGGTTTACTTAATACCTGCTCGCTAGTATTAGTTTTAAAGGGTTACGTATAGGAGCTACTAGTAGATCTATATATAATATAACTTACTTTATAGCTATTAAGGTAGTAACTTATAGTATTAAGCGCGAAATCTAGGCATATATTTATCTAGGGGACTCTAACTAGTCTATCTTATTACTATTAGGTATACCTTAGTTAGATAATATATAAGTAATTATAAATCCTTAGGCTAGTAGAATATAGATTAGTAACGCCTATCATAGGGAACTAGTTCTTCAGATCTTAAGCCCCTAAATATAAATATTAGTAAAGTAGAAGTTAATTCTTACCACTATAACTAATAATACTAACTTATTAGGATAAGACTAACTCCTAAATATTATAGAAGAGGTTAATTCTAATTCTAATAATTCTACTAATATTATAGATATTTTAAGCGAGGCTAATTCGGATTTAGAAAACTAAGATACTAATACTAACCTAAGTAGGTTATTAAAATGTAACTAACTAACCTAGTATTCTTAACCTTATTAGATATAGAATATAAAACGGGAAGTTTATTATTATTAGTTAGCGAACTAGTAATAGACTTTAGACTTAGATTCTTATACATATAGAATACTAACGCAGCCTAGTTAATATAGTATACCCCTTGATTAATAAAATCCGAGAGTATCTAAGAAGAGTATTAATTATTTTAAGTATTAAGTTCTATACTTAAGAAGTTAGATATTAGTAATATATTACTACTACCTACTAAGACTCCTCTTTAATACTCCGCTAAGCCTGCGAAGATAGTATTCCTAACTAAATAATATATTACGTAACTCTAGATTAACTATATAGCCCCTATAATGAAAGTTAATAAGTAATGGGATAAAGAACTAATCTAATTAGGCCTAAATATAATAATGGGCGTAGTAGATAAAATTAAACGGGTAATTTTTACTTATTATATACTATTCTCTAGTTTCCTAGATAACTTCCTAGCTATAGACCTATATATATATATATATCCCTCGCTTAAAGAAAGGGGCGAAACTATAGAACTTAAGTTAGAGGAAGTATTAGAACCCTACTAAGAAATACTAGATAGACTAGTTAATCTAGGAAGGATATAATGTAGGTTTATATAAATTAATAGTAGTAACTAATAGTATAGCGTTAGAATAAGGTGTGAACCTATTTTAGTATAAAAGAATAATAATTCTTAGGGTAAATACTATTTTACTATTAATTATTAGAATATTAGTAAGTAGGTTCTAAAATTACTAATCCTATTACTCCGCGAGATCTATAGGAACCTATTAGATCCCTAAATTAGGTCTTATTTATCTTAGGACTTAAAGTATACTTACTAGTCTATTTCTATTTCTCTAGACTATAGATATATTTATGTATTTAATGTATTAGAATACTTATAATTATAGCTAACTAGAATATAATAAGGCGTAAAGGTATTAGCTAATTAAATAACTAAATTCGGGAGGATCTTCCCAGGTCCTATTCTAGAACTAAAGGCTAAAGTATCCTTACTAGTCTTAATAAAAGCTAGTGAAATACTCCCTATAGATATCTATTTTAATAATATCTTTATAAAGTTCTATTACTAGGATAATAGGTAGATATTTATAAAATAATACCTACTACCTCGACTTATATAGATATAAGTCTAATTATTAAAAAAAGGATTAGCCTAGGAATAAGATTAGTTATTACCATAAGTTAGGTATATAAAGCTAGAGGCGCTACCTTTATTAAGCCTAACTATATTACTAAGATCTAGGAATAGCTAGTACCTATTAACTAGACTAGCGTAAGGGTATTTATTACTATAACTCGACCCTATAGATAGTAGATAAAGAACTATACTAAGGTAGCTCGCCCTTTATATTAGCTAACTAGCACTATTCTATAGAAATAGGGATTCTTAGAAGCTTTATTCTTCTAACTAATAAAGAAAAGTATAGCAGGGGCTATTAGATTATATAGCTTAGACGTTAGCTAACTAGTATAGTTTTAAATATACTAGAGGTTATATAATTATATAGAGCTAAATAGCTAGGTAAGTCCTAATCCTATATAACTTATTTCTACTTATAAAAACCTAATATAACTACGCAACCTATAAGTATAAGCTATTAGTAATTATATAATTTTACTAATCATACTCCTATTTTCTTTAAACTAAGAAGCTATTAACTATCTATACTAATTATAAACCCCTTACCTAGTTTTTAATATTAGCTTATTATAATAGGATTTAGATACGCTAGGTATTAGAACTAAGGATACTAAATATTAAACCTGAATATATCTAGAGCTAGTAGAACGTAGCTACTAATATACTATCTAGAATAATCTTCTTGTCTTATAATTATAATAATAATAACTTATAAGTATTTAGGTCTAAAATAGAAGATAATTCCTAGGTATAGAAAAATAGAACTAGGGGCTATAAAGAACTACTAAAAACTAACCTAAAGGATAAACTAGATTAAGAATAATTAAATAAAATAGTAAGGTTCTTGCTTATATATTATAAGAGAACGGGTACTAGAGAAGGGAAGTTAAATAAGCTTATTATAGCGCTCATAAAGCGCCTAGTAACTACTAAAGTAGGATTATTAGAACTTATAGTTCGATATAGTTATTAGTTAGATACTTAAGATACAACCTTAAGTCTAAATATCTATATAGCCTAAGGTAATAATAATATAGAAAGTAGAGGGATAACTTATACTATAGCGAAATCTATGAATTCCTATTATATAGATATAACGCTAATAATTACTAAACCTAATACTTAGCGAATTATTACTAATCTTACTTAATCTTAGATAGAACTTTATATAACTTGAGTTCGGAATTACGCCGCAGCCCCTTCGCCAAAAGACTATAATAAATTCACATAGTTTATAGGTATAATTCCAGAAATACTATACAGGTATTTTAACTTATACCCTCTACTAGTTAAGGAAAATAATATAAGAACCCTATATATTCCTATTACTTACAAGTAAACCCTCGCATAAAGTCGGACGCGCGCTGCACCGGGGCTAATTATATTAGAGCCGAATAGGCTACTAAGGCTCTTATAGCAAAGCTACTATACGAGATAACTTCTTAACCTAAAAGGTCGACCTTCTAGCAAGGTGCTAAAGGTGCTGCGAATACTACTATACGATAGGTGACTTCTTAACTAAAGAGGTCTTTCCTAAGAGGGTCTTATAGCTAGAAGCATAAGAAGCTCTGCTGCTGCGAGCAGGGCCTTATGCCTCTCCCTCTTCCTTATCCCTATAACCCACGATAAATCCTTAACTATATCGGCACTAGACCCCGCATATAGTGAGAAACGTCCTATAGGGCTATATTTATAGTTACTAAAGAGCTTGTTCTATTATAACGAGAGTAGCTATAACGTAGTTACTTATAACTACGGTTAGAGGAACGACCTCTAGAAAAAGGTTGCTCCGGAGCTAATATTAGTTATATACCGCGCTAGGAACGGGTGATAATAAAGGTATTATAATATACCCCCCTAGACGTAGTAGTAGCTAGAAAGGCGCCTAACTGCGTAGTATCCCTTAAAATACCTAAATATAAAGCGATATATATATAAATAACCTATTAATAAGCCTATTTATAAAAGAGATAACAAAGTAAAGTTATTTATATTAGGTATAAGTAAAGCGTAAATAGTCGTGGTTTTCTATCTTTATAACTATTACTATTATTATTATAATACCCTTTATTTACTAACTCTTATTAATAGTAATAGAATCCGTTATCTCTTATTAGCTTAGGTAGGGCGGCTGCTATTATATTAATTCTAAATAAAATAACCTAGCCGCCCTCCTACCTCCTTAACTCTTCCCTATATATAATATAATAACTATATATATACCTAACTTTAGTTCTAATAATAATCTTATTACGCGCGCGCGCGTGTAACTATATTACGCGACGATCTTAAAGCTATTATAATATATAAATATATTTATAGATACCTCCTAAAAAGAAGACTAGTCGGGCTATAGCCCTTAAGAAGGCGCGCGCTATTAAAGGTAAGAATAAAGCTAGGGGTAGAGGGGCGCGCACTCCTCCCCTAGAAAGTAATAGTAAGGTTATATATATATTATTCCTTCCCGTTATTAATATATAATATACTAATATATTATATAGTAAGTAGAAGGAAGTAGAAGTAACCTATAGGGGGTAGCTTAAAGGGTAAGGGTTTATAGCCTAAGAAGCCCTAGGGTTACCCTCCTAGGTAGTTTAAGAGGATAGCTCCTAGTAAGTTATAATCCCTTTATTATTATAACTATATATTAGAATATTACTAACCTCGTTATTATTATAATCCCTAAGGAGATAGATATAGAGAAGGGTACTAGTAAGGGTAGTTTAGAGCCCCCTCCTAGCTCTCCTCCCCCTAGTAGAGGTATAGAGGTAGAATAAGTACCCCTATTTAGTAAGCGCTACTTTTAGTATATTATAAGTAAGCTTTTAAGCTTATTAGATAGAAGGTGCTCGCCTAGTATAGTAGGTAAGTATAACTACTATTATAAAAGTAAGGTGCCTTATTAATAGATAAGTACCCCTATTACTATTATAGCTTATTAGTATACTAAAGCTAAGACTTTAAAGGACCTAGCGGTTAGAAAGGTAAGGTTCTATATATACTTTATCTCTATAACTATTTTCTAATATAACCTATAGACCCTTGCTTATTAGAGAGCTACGCTCTATAAGGCTATTACTACCTAGAAGGAGGAGATTATAATAATAAAGAAGGGTAATAATAATAAGGGTTTAGGTAGGGCTTCTATTGTAATAGGTAGTTCTAGTATATATAGCGTTATTACTCTATCTCCCGCCCTAGTTATATTTAGAACCCTAGTACTTAGCGCGGGTATACCTATATCTCGTCTGCCTACTAGCGACGTAGCTACTATAGTATACTACGTAGTTAATAGTCTTATTAGTATATATTTACTAGAGGTATTACTACCCTTATATAATATCCTAATAGATTAGTATAAGTAAATCCTCTGAGGTTAGGTAGTAGAAAATTAGCGTTTTAGGGCGGCTCTTTAGAGTATATTATATTCTTTTATTTTTATAGGAGCGACTTTAGGCTCCCTAGCCAGTAAGTTATAAATTAATTAAAAGTTAGGCCCTACTAGCCCTCTTATACTTATTTAGAGTATCCCTTATTTATTATAATTATTCTCTATATATCTTTTAGATTAAGGAGCGAATAGAAATATTCGAATCTCTTATAGTTTAGAACCTTTATAAAACTATTAGCTAGTATATTATTTATTAGTATATATACTACGCTAAACGATCCCCTAGCGTATTCTTATTATAGCTATATATTCTAAATATTAATATACTATAGCTTAGTTAAGATCCGTTCCTTTTCGCCAAGTATAAGACGAATTATCTATTAGTTATTATAGTAAATCCTCTAAATATCGCTAAGTTTAAGAGCGATATCCCTAAATAGCCTCTAAAGAGCGACTATTTCCTTAGTAGTATATTTAAGGCTTAGAAGCTCCGCTTTTATTATTAATATTATAACTATAGCTTATTAAGTAGCCTTCTATTTAATTAGTCCTCTAAAGAGCGAGATTATATACCCTTAAGACGACTTCTATATCTCCTTATTATTTACGAATAAAGCGTTGCTTGCGATTAGTAGTACTTACTTACCCCCTAAGTTACTAAAGCGTATTATAAGGTAACGAGTATAATATAGGTATTATATAACCTAGTTAGTAGTAGCATAGTAATAAGGAGCGGGGTTTATTAGGAATCTTAAGAGTAGGGAATATATAAAAGCGACGTTAGGTTAGATTATAATAGTAATATAGAGTATAGAGCTAATCTTCTCTTAGAAACTCTTTACCTCTAATAGTATCGCTACTATTTTACTCTTTAGGAGTACTAGGTTTAGAAGGGGGGTTACTAGCGCTCTTAAGTTAAGTAAATTAAACTTCTTTATAACCTACTTAATATATTAGTTATAAGAAAGGTATATTTTTTACATAGCTTAGTTATAGATAACCCTAATTCTAAGATAATACTTAACTAAGCCTTATTCCTTTAACTTATACGCTTCCTTTAGGCTAGTAATTACCCTTTATACTGCTTTTTTATAGTTCTTATAAAATAGGATAAGGAAGTTATTTATATAGAACATAACGAGGACCCTCTTCTTAGTTAATTAGAAGAGATATAGGTCTTTATTTATAGGTATAAGGCCTAGATACTAAAGGGTTAAGGAGAACTCCTTCTATTAGAGTAGTAGCGCGTCCCTTAGCCTATAGAGCGCGTAGCATAGTTTAATATACTTTCTAGGCTACTTAAAGCTATCTAGTAACTTATAAATAATTAGATCTTCGTTTAGGTCCTAAGAGGCGTTTAGGAACGTATTAATAATATTAAATTATTTAACTTCGAGGTCGAATTATATAGTAATTACTATTACTACCCTAAAGGTATAAGTAGCGAGGGTTATTATATAAGTCTATTCGAGGGGCGACTTTTCTTACTAGTTACCCTAAATATAGATCCTTGCTTTATACTAGTTAAGGATATTATCCTTATTGAATTTATAGGTAAATACCTACTTTAAAGGGATTAGCCTCTTTATTATTATCTCTTAATCTATAACACGCTATATATCTATCTACTATAATATACCTATCTTAACCTTAGCTACTTCTTTAAAGTAAGTTTAGAGCGCCTATAGGAGGTTTAAAAGTTCCTTTCATAAGCGAGGTAGCTTAGTAAGGTTATTAGTAGTAAGACGTTTATAGATTATTATAGTTATATAAGCGGGTTTCGCGCTATAGATAGTAGTATACATATAGCTATAGAGCGTGTAGTACCCTATATTAGCTTCTAAAAAAGCTTTCTACTAATTAGATATAAAAGTCTTAAAGAAGCTAGATACCTACTCCCGCTCCGTATAGTATTAGAGTAAAAACTAGTAACTAGAGCAGGATTTGCTTTCTACTATTCCTAGTTTTAAGTTACTAAGTAGTAGATTATATAGTTATTAGCTTTAATAAGTTTAGCTATAGCCCTCCTAGTTATATACCTAGTTAGACCTCTATTTAGTATTAGCCTTCTCCTCTCTATCCTAATATAGCTATACTAGTAGATTTAAGGGCCTCCTATCCGAAGGTTTATTTATATTACTCTTACTTACTTTAGAAATATATTATAAAGCAGGTAGTAGTTTAATTATAATATAGTCCTTAATCCGTTCCCCTTTAGAATTAACTTCCCTAATAGCTTTATATATATAGTTTATTTCTAATATATATATTATACTTACTACTCCGTCTATTAGAGCTAGGCTTTTATCTAGCTCTAGTATAGGATTAGGGGATAATAGCTACCCCCCCTTCTAACCTACCTATCCCTTTAGAAGTTTTAGGATTCTTCTATTTAAAGACTTAGTTATAAGAATAAGGGTTAGTATAAGTAACTATTTAGTTATAAGTATTAATATAGCTTCGTCCTTATCTATAATACCTAGGATCTAAAGTTTAAAGTTAACTTATAATATAAGCTTTTTAATCTCTTTTACTATCTTATAGATAACGTCTTCTAGGATAGCCTCTTTTACCTTATCCTTTATATAGAAAGTCTATTTATTAAACGTTATATTCTATATAATAATAACTATTTATAATATAGGGATCTAGACCCTATATAGGTTATAGG
>JAVHLU010001518.1:0-29143 GCA_036785755.1 Colletotrichum ledebouriae
CTACCTAAGTATACTATATAAATTACACTGATTTAAAAGTACTAATACCACGTTAATCTTACACTGTTTGGGTATAGTATCGTGGGGCAATTCACACGCTAACATTTGAAACCCCGGAGGAGGTGTAATAGTAAGTGCTTGCTCACTCTCACCTGCCCACATGTGACCCACTCCCCCACCCTCTCCATTGGAAGTGCCCCAGCGCCTTCTCATTCGTCAATTGTGGCACTGAGTGTTCCGGGACGGCGTGCACGTCCCAGTCACGGCATCCGTGTCCCGCTCGCCTATTGTTCGGCTAGCTGCATACTTACATGGGTGGAAAAGCGATGCACAGAGGAAGGAGGGCGATTCTTCTTCTAGACGATATCCTACAGGCCTTCTTCGCGGTCTAACTCACGCCTTTCCAGGGCTCTCTCTCCCTCTCCTTTCTGCTTCCAGTGCCCCTCGCAACCTCGGTCCTTTCCTTCGCCGCCAATTCCTACTCTAAGGTACCCTGTTGCTATTTCCTTCTTCCACATCCTCCCATGTCTCCATTTGCGCGCAAGTGGGACACAAACGCCTCTACCCACTCCACACCTATCCCTGCATCTGAAAGTTTAGGGGTAACCTGGTGGGGCTTACCTAATCGCCTGGTGCAATACCTACCTTACGCTAACCGTTCCAATGCAGGAAAAGGTGTAGGTCGTTTTTCATTGCTTTTTGCGCTGGAACACCTGTTACGCTACCCTTGCCGTCAACTCCACGTTTTGGTAGGGGTAGGTTGCCCCCCCATTATCCAACTTGGCGTTGCCTGCCATGTTTTGCCAATACCAGCCAGCCATCAGCGCGATTCGACAAGCAGCGCCAGAGAAAATTTGGCTTCATTTTTCATCCAAATTCTTCGTTCTTTTCTTCTTTTTCCCACTCTATTGGCTCCCATCCTGAACCTAGAAGGCACTCCATTCACGGCCCCTTGGCGATGTATATCCGCCGCACATGATTGAAGCAGGATCGCCCTGTACGCTGAGATCGAACAGAGTTGGACAAGGCCCCTCGGTACCAACAGCAGGGCCGATTGATTTGAGATTGGCCAAAGCAGAGGGAACCTCAGCTTCGGGTAGCCGTTCGTTGGTGCACACTGAATGCTGATCTTCTCGCCTACGACGTGTTCGAACTGAGCTTAGGGTCACAACAGAGAAGAAGCAGACCACAGCACCACCTAACAAACACCACAGCACAGATCCGATCGTCCGTCATTTGCGATATTGATCGCTCTAGAGCACACCAAAACCCTTCGATGCCCGGCCTACAGAGTCTAAAGGCGCCAAACACACCGCTCGACGGTACCTGGTGCTCCCGAACACCCGTCGACCCTAGATCGTTCCGATGACTTCTAGTGTGCGTTACACGGCGGACAATAAACGCCCGGGTTGATCAGCTTAAGCCACGTCGCGTTCCGCCATCCTTTTCCCGGCTTTTGTCTTCCTTCCCCGTCCTCTCACGAGCCTAGGACGATCGCGCAGGCACAGAGGCGCTCGCCACAAAACGTGGCTCTCCTCCTGAGGAAGCCATCAAACAGGTATCTAAAAAGTGTGTTGTGCATAGTAGAGCACATGATATGGGTTAAACTTATGTGATAAAGTGTAATTACCCCTATGTGGCTGAACATGGGCACCAGAAGAAACATGTTTCTCTAAGGTATGCACGCCCTGTCTCCACCGCACCCTGCGCCTGCGACTGCAACTGGGCTGCCGCTGCCGCTTCTGCTCACTTGACTCCCACCGCTGAAAAGAGCAATGGTCACTAGTTGATGATCCATGTTCATCCAATCAATGTTGAACTCCCTCTGTCGCGCTCTGCAGTCGAGCCCGTTGCCAGCCTCCTTTTTTTCCTACTACTACCGGGTTTACATCTGCATGGAAGCGTCGATTCATCTATCCACTTTGGAAGAGGTCATTAATCATGTCTTCGATGGTCGTCGAGATTCCAAGATGATATGCAGAGGTGGCATCCGTGGACCCACGAGGCGCCACGCCACGTTGGAGTAAGTCTTTCTTCTACACCTGCGCAGGCATCTCAGAGGTTAGTGCGGTAGGGGTTCCACTGTTACCGGGGTTATAGAAAACAGCATAGGTTGATAACAGTTGGGTCGATCCCGGGGTAGGCTGCCGCTCTTAGCGCCAGCTAGACAGCGGTTCGTTCGTGCATACGCACCGTAACGCACGTACTTGGTAGGAGACGACGAATGCTGCGCTCGCGCACACTCGCAGCTCGTCCGGTCGTCAATTGACCACGGATTACTCGGTTTGCGCGGTATTTCCAATCTTCTTTACCGGTTTCATGCGTCTACTGTTGCTCAAGTTCTCTTCATTCCGCAAAGCCTTTTCCTTCGTGGCAATTGGTCTTTTGGAACCATCAGTGGACGCTTGGGGATATCTGCCCCTACCAAGCCGCTGTTGCTTCTTGCACAACGCGACTCCTCTCATGCATCGTCCCTGTCTTTTCTTGCGAACCCCGCCGCAGTCTCACATGAACCAACGCCTTTTTGCTTGAGCGAATCATTCCTATTCGCACACTCTTTCATGGCCCACACCCACGCCTCCTACCTACCTAGCCAAGGGCCTGCCCGCTCGTCTTCAGACGACGAGCAACAAAGAATTTGAGACGAGGATAGAACCGGGGGACGGTATTGAATTGCAGCTCTTCCCATTTTCAACGGGGGCGCGCACGCATCAAAGAATTTTCAATTTTCCTCCTTTTTTTGGGGGGGGGGGGGGGGGGGTTGTGGGTGGGAAGTCTTTTCTATTCCTATCCCATGCTGGATTCAGGTCGTTCATCGTAATCACAGCTCAGCATGACCCGGTCAGCCCCAAAACAACATATCCTTTCCTCTCTTCTCGTTTTTTTTTCCTTCTTTTCTTCGCCGGGTGCCTGCGAGTTTGCCATGCAATTTCATTTCGTATCGTTGCACTGGGCCGTCTGGCCGGCTACCTCACCTCACGTCAAGAAAAGCAGCAGCAGCAGCCAGGGGAGTGTACATTGCACCTCACCGGTCCGGCACGTTGCTTGCAGTACCTTAGTTTCGTAACGCTTCATCCCGCGCCTCCCTCGTGGATGTAAGGTAAGGCATATGCCCATCTTTTCTTCCATCCAGTTTGGAACGACCCATCAAAGGTGCTTGCAGCAAATGCAAAGGAGGTAAGGTAGGTAGGTAAGGTAGTAGATACGGTACCTTACATACAGAGGCAGGGTACAAGGCGTGGGGCACATTCCTTGCTGTATGTCTCTCTCTTCCTATCTTCCTCTATCTCTCTCCTCTTGCCTCGCTTTTGTGACTTGTTGTTTACGAGCCAATTCTGGATCTCCATGCATCCGCTCGTACCTACCTGGTCTTGCTAAACTACCTAAGTTTTGATCTTGCTCTTGGTTGACTCTACACCCGCACCTGCTCTGCTATTGCATCGCGCGTAGTTCTTTCGTTCTTGCACTCCCGAGTCCCTGCCTGTCTGTCTACCTTGCTTTACCGATCCGTTCCTACCGTACCTTACCCTTCCTCATCTAATTTTTTTCTTCGGGGGTTTATTTTAGTTTTTTCCTATTCTACGTGCCTACCTTCACCTGAGGTAGCTTCGACTCCATCTCCCTTCCGTTCTTTGGTCCTCTGACCTCACTGTGGTTTCTTCTCCCAACCTGACTTTAAAATGTCTTGACGGGCGACCTCGCATCATATCACATCGCCTCATCTCCCCCATCACCCCCAGTCTCTCCCAACGGCCTGGCTCACCGCAAACGATCGAGGACCTTGCTTTTGCAGCTCTTCCGCGACATCCTGTTCCTACGCGCGCGCACTCACATGTGAGGTAGCCATTTACGACACTCTGACGGGATTCTCAGTCACGGTACCCGTGCTCCGTGCCTCGTCTTGTGAGGTGCTTTCCTTCCTTACATCTACATCTACTTCGTCACCACCAGACCGAACCCCTACACGCGGGCAGGCGCGCATCGGGTAACCGCCTTCCCAGGGTCCCATACAATCGGCTTCCTGCCTTGCTGCTATCTTTGCTGTCGCTCTTTGTCCCTCCTCGTCAACTCATATCGTCTACCTTACCGCTGAGAAGCAGGAACTCCTTTCCTCACCGACTCCAGTCTGGAAAGGAGGCCACTATCTCCTACCCAAGAGGGGGCCCACGAGAAGGTATATTAGGTGCTGGGTAGATCACGAAAGTAGCCACCTCACCGTCTCTTCCTCACAGTTTCTTCTCCCGCCACCGTTGTTGTTCCATCTCTCGCCTCTCTCTCTTGTCAACTTTTCTTCGGCGTATAATACAAGGCAGTCTCTGCCTCGCCCATACATCAGCTTCCACGCTGGATCACTTTCTCTCTTCTCTCACACACGCACACACACACACCCTCTCTCTCTCTCTCTCTCTTGTGTATGCACATACCAGACCTGCCAGTCGCTGAGCAGATTGGATTGAGTGGCACGTCAGACCTTTCCTTGAGCCGGGGTTTCTTTCTTGAAGAGAACTGTCTATCACCCTGTTACTTCACGACGTACGACGACGATATCAAACATACACCTACAGGTTTGTCTACCCTTGACTTGGCTTACTCATCGTCCGCTGCGGCATGGTCGTTTCTAACATGCCGGTTTTCAGTTCTCACATCAGCAAGATGGCGTCCACGGCTGTTGGTCCGGTCATGGGTGCTACCACGGCATCTGCTGCCCACCACATCCATCTTGTTGACTGTATCGCTCCAGTCGCGGATGTTCCTGGTCTCCCCACCGATTTTCCCGAGACACTGGACCTCGAATCAGCCTGGACCGGCCCGCAATTTGCCCAAGAGTCGCAGTACACGTACAACCTCACCACCACGGACCTCAGTGAGCTCATGCTTGCCCTTAACCACTTCAAAGGTATGCCGACCCCAGAGCTACTATAACGGTCTGGCCACTGACACATCTCTTTCAATAGCCTTGGGTCTTGACGGCGACCTCGTTAACCCAGATAATTTCCCACTTCCGAACCTTGGTTCGGTTCTCGCACGTATCGCCGACGACATTCATCATGGCAAGGGCTTCGGTGTGGTCCGCGGCATTGTCCCGCAAAACCACTCAGTCGAAGATCTAACGGTACTCTATCTTGGCATCCAGGGGTACATCGCCAACCAGCGTGGCCGTCAGGACAAGAAGGGAAACATGCTTGGTACGCTGTTAAACTGTCCGTGCTTGGCTCTTGGCTAATTATGTCCACAGTCCACATTGTTGCCGACAACACCAATCAGGCCAGGGCAGATCATCACCGCCATTCCACCTCTTCAATCGTAAGAACGCTGCTACCACGCCGTCGACAGGTTATTGACCATACCATCTCCCAGACTTTCCACAATGAGGAATCCGGGGACATCATCAGCTGGTTAACCAGAGCCACCGCCGCCGCTGGTGGCAAGTGCATCATTGCCTCTGCACACACCGTCTACAACGTCCTCGCCGCCTCTCGGCCGGATATTATTCGCACATTATCCCGCTCGGACTGGCCTTTCGCCCTGTAAGTCTTATTGTTTCAGTGCCACGCAAAGGCTTCGCCGGCATATCCATATCGGCTTGAACTTCCTTGCTGACATGCCTGCAGTCCCAAGTTCCAATGTCGCCCCGTCCTCTTCCACCATGATGGCAAGATCATCATCAACTTTGGCCGTACTCCCCTGATGGGCAATACTGCGCATCCTCGACCGACACATTTCCCCTCCCTCACCCTTCGGCAGATCGAGGCTCTCGACGCTGTTGAGGCCATTGCTAAGGCCACACAGATGGAGATCCAGACTCGGCCAGGCGACATTCACTTCATCAACAACCTCGCCATTCTTCACCGCCGCGAAGGCTTTGTCAACGGCCAGGACCCCAGCGAAAAACGCCATCTCGTTCGAATGAGGGTACGGAACGAGAAGCTTGGCTGGTCCATCCCCGATGAGCTGAAGCGAGAGTGGTACGACGCTTTCGAAAAGCCTGCCGACCATGTCTGGCATTTGGAGCCCATGCCCGATGCCTTTTTTCCTCTTCGCAAGTACCCCAACTGATCGTGTTGTCTCCATTTCTATTTTGCGCCGGAAAAGTCGAGTGAGCATCGTCGAAAACTGGAGAAGGGGCGTCACGGTTGCATTTCTTGGACTTGCATTGTTTATCCCTGGGAATATGGGCTCGCTCTGGCGTGGAGCGACTGCTGTATCTTCTGTTATTTGCTTTTTCCCTCACCGTATCCTATCACCCTGGTTCCACACGAAAAGTTTATTCTCTTACCCTGTCTGTCACGGTCGGATGAGCACGGAGTCTTTAGGAGTTCGAGTAGAACCCGGTAAGAAAAAAAGCATGTATACATGAATGGGATGTAAGACCAGGAACTCGTTGTAATAAAAATTCATTATCCGTTCGCCAATTCCCAACCCCAGCATGCTCAGGGACGCTGATCACTGACCGAGTGGTCCCAACGTGGCACACCAGAACTTTTGCCGAGATGTGAGCAAGACAAACCGGTGTGGTCTTACCTAGGCGTCAACCGCGTGGCTGCAGACGGATCAGCCACTGATCACACGACCGTGGTGTTGGAACTCTGCAATTATGCAGCACCGGTGAGAGGAGTGGCTCAATGATTGGGCGCTCCCAAGACATCGGTGAGCGTTTGCCAATGCCGTGAGAATGAATATCAAGTCTTTTTTTCTCAGCTGTTTCTGACCGCCTCAGAAGTGCCCCTGAAGGCAATTTACCGAGTATCGGCAACCTACAGAGGGGCAACATTTTCGCGAGGATCTCGGCCTCTGTATCTGCTCCTGTGGAACTACAGGCCACTCATTTTCCCAAAGATTCCCATGCTTAAGCGCTCAATCGGATACGTTTTCTGCATGCTAATTCACGGTTGTAGGTGTAACGAAGCACAACAGCCACGCACCGAAGGAACGGCCGCTTGCCCTCTTTGCAAGTTTGGCTGGTTAAATTTTCTTCTTCCTCTGCCTGAAAAGCAAAAATGCGCACGTGTGGCTCCTCCTTGTCAGTTTGGACCGGGTCGCGATTCGGAAAGACCAGCTGCGAATTCATAAAAGCAAACACTCGACACGAACAAGCATCGCTGCCGGGGGTTCGTGACAGAGAGGGGCAAATGACCATCGGACAACATGCGGATTCCGGTCTGCGATATCTTGACCGGTCGACGGCTGGCCAACACTTGAACATGGAAGGCCGCAGACGCCGGGGCCAGGGCGTGGCTTCAAAAGTTCTCGAGAGCTCTCACCGGGAGTGGGCAGCGACAGCCTTTCAGCGTCGGATCGAAGTGTACAAAATGCTGCGAGCGATCTTGACTCTGGGAGGCCAGGCATTGACAATCGGTAAAACGTGTGGCTGCAAGCTTGACGGGTCGACGAGCGGTCCTTGACATCTGCATAGAGACTGGCCAGGAAGGTAGCGGCGGCGTCGGTGCCGAAGAGGATCCAGACGATTGCCGGATCTTGGTTTCAGTCGCCAAATTGCTCGGCCTTCCAGGGTTAATGACAGGACCGAGTTGCAGTCTGCCGGGACGAAGACAACTCACTTCCAGACAATGGAAGCGCGAGGAAGCTTGCATGGGAAGAAGTGGACATTGGGAGGGCAAGTGTTGCGGGAACTTTTGCTATCTTGGGGTGCGGCGGGATGGAGACTGGGTATCGAGACCCCTACGCCGGGAGTTTTTTCTTTTGGATTGTCTTCAATGTTGAAGGTTCTGGGTTTTGAATGACAATGATTGTCCATGACGAACACCTTCCTGTCGTGGGTAGTGCTGGGGATTTGGAGTTGCAGTCGCTCGCCCGCCCGCCCGCGCGCATACCGGGCGAGGGAGCAAGCATCAGGGTTCAGATTCCAGTCAGGATAAAAAGTTGCTTTTTGATATTCACATAGCGAGGACCTCGTCGGCGACTAGAAGGTGACGCACGCTGGTCCGACGTCGGCAGTGCGGGTAAGGTCTACGTTGGTCTCAGTGTGCAGAGTGACCTGTGTCTTGCGTCCTGCTCCGCTCTGTACGGATGAGTTACTTCTAACCACCACACATCTTGCAGCTCTATGGTGGGTGAGTTTCTTTTCTTCTTTTTTTTTTTATGCCGGTTGCATTCTCGTACATCGCCGTGGAGTTGTCATCGATTCCTAGCGTGGGCGATCGATCGAGGGATGGTGGAATGAGCCGGGGGGCGTTATAGTAAGTGAGACGCTTGGACTGGAGACGCAATTCGTATGGGGCGCCGCCTTTGTTTTTCTTCGGCAAGAAGAAAGCATGATGGGTCATGGGGGAATGAAAAGAAAGAATAGTCCTATGAGACAGGGAGAAGGCAGGGGGGAGGGGTTTGTAGGGGACAGACAACTAATCAACAGCGTCTGCCGCTATGCAGCCAAGAGTCCGATGGAGGCAATGCGCAGAGCCTTGAAGGACTAATCCGGAGTTGAATGTCAGTATTGCGTGGCATCGCGCGCTATGTCAACGTACGTTAGAGCAAGGATTTTTGGTGTATGTGTGTGTGTGTGTGAAAAGTGATAGTCTTGAATAGCCAGCCGTAGGCTCGTTTCAAGCGAGCCTAGAATAACAGCTGACATCGCTGAAGTTACAATGGATCTCTTGCGGGAATAGCGGCTGGAAGACAATCGAGGTCACTCTTAGCTTGTGGTTGGGCGAAGTCGAGAGTTACATATTTGCGACAGTCGGAGGAGGATCGTGAGAAAAATGCGAGCTTGATTTGGTCCCGACCTAAGGGATTCGGGGGATATGGAATCACGTGCATTCTCATGGACTTTCCTCTGAAAAAAGCTCTAATGATGGTGGCCAGTGCTTCCCGGCCGGGGGCAGCTGTCGCAGATTTAATTGGCCAGAGTCTGGATGTCTGTTTCCTCGGGATCGGATCCATCTTCCCCGGAGACTCATCGAATTATATCGCCGCATTCAACGACAGGTGCTTTCCCCCTTTAATTACACCAAAGAGCCTCCCCGAACATCTATCCCTCAAACAACGCCTCTATCACGAAATCCTTCACCGCACGCCGTCTATTTGTCACAGTGTCAGGTCAACATAGCCACGGCGCATATCACTCGCAAGCATCACAGGGGGCTTGCCTTTTGTGTGTGCATCCGGTGTGCATGCTTTTGTGGTTTATCTTCTGCCCGTTCCTCCCGGGCCGAGACTTCCCTTGGGTCCTTTCCGTCGCATATCAAGAGGTGGCCGATTGGGTTTGACGGAGCACTAACCCCGACAACCGGGGGACGGAACGTATGCCTTGCGCATCGAAGAATCTTGCCCCCGTCTCTGCATCACTGCTGCAGCCATCGAGTCATCACTCGATACGACCCCTTTTCTTTTCCCCTCACTCTCTTCGCTATCTACCGTGATAGCCTGCGTGGTTGTGTGTGTGTGTCTGTGTGTGTGTTCAGAAGTCGCTTTCCTACGTCGTCTGGATAGAGATTCCCTTTCTGAGGGATCGATGCGACACTCGGATGTGAATCGTAACCCCGTCCGACCGCTCACTGCGCTCATCCGCACCCTCGGCCTGCACCTGACAAACAATCCCACTCCTACCGTACCTACAGTCCGCTGTCCCTGTCACCGGGCTGATCTGGCTGGTCAAAACCGTTTGTGCATATCGGCTTTCCTAGACCGGTCCCGCATGTGCGCAAGGTAGTGGAGCCGCTTCGCTGCGCCCCCGAGTCATCGACAGTTCGCCCGCTGGGCCAAGGCGCACCGTTTTACACTACGTCAAGTGATTGCAGAGTCTCAGTTTTATTCTCCTTATCTTCGTAAGCCGTTGATCCGTCTTGGCTTTCGTCGGCAGCGCAGAAGATGGGTGCTCGTCAGGCCGGATACCTCCGGGTTCCGGGGGATGAGGACTCTCCGTACGAACAGGAGCAGAAGGGACCCCACCGAAGCTGCTCCGGGTCTTCGGGGCGGCGGGGGAGGAAAGCCCTCCCGAACGAGAAGCCGCTGCCCGCGCTCCCGCCCAGCACGCCGGCGGAGGCCATCTTCCCCATCAGCCTGGACGACGACCACGACAACGTCTCGCCCAGCGAGCGGCGCTACCGCCGCGCGACGGTGACCATCGGTGTCGCTCTCATCGTCACCATCCTCGGCTTCTTCGTCGCGTTCGTGGTGCTAGGTTTCGGGTTGGATGAAAACGGGCTCAGACGCGGTCCGGGAGGTAATTTCAAGGGCGTCGGAGGCGACGAGTGTCCGTGTCGGCCGGACCCCGACGTCCCGCAATATTTCAGGACAAGTCCGGAACTGTGGGCTGGTCCGACGGCGACGGGGAAGCCTGCGTTCATGGCGCAGACGCGGATTCTGCCCGCGGGGAGCTTCGTGCCGAATGCACCGCTGCAGACGGATGTTCCGATTGAGGGGATGAAGGGGGGCAACGAGAGCATCTTCAACATGATGGGGTAAGTCTGAGGTTGAATGTGGATATATATATATATATATATATTGCGTCGCTGATGAATTTGCACAGTTATCTCACGCCATACCAGCCAAGCCCTGGATTTGGCGTCGAGGAGTATAGTTTGCCTGAGGGGGCGGACATCGTTCAGGTTCAGGTATGTTTCTTGTTTTTGCGTTGCTGGTCTGGTTTCCATGGCTGATTTGCAGTAGATGCTCTCACGTCACGGATCCAGGTATCCTACCATTGGGTCCAACGTCTTCGACTTCGGGCAGAAGGTTGCCAAGGCCCACAAGACGCTGAAGGCCAAGGGCGCACTAGGTTTCTTGAATAGCTGGAAGTATCAGCTCGGCCATGAAATCCTCGTACCCAAAGGCCGTCAGGAGTTGTTCGACTCCGGTATCCTGCACTCGTACATGTATTCTACGCTATACAACCCCAACAGCAAGATCATTGTACGAACTACTGTAAGCTTGTTGCCTGCTCCCCTTTCACAACCAGGTTTGAGGTTAACGCAGTCGTAGACGCAAGATCGAATGCTCAAGTCGGCTGAGTACTGGCTGGCTGGCTTCTTTGGCCTCGAATGGTGCGTTCTCATGCTTCGGATCAACTTACGCTGAGCGACTAACATCGAGATTAGGACCAGGAACGCCACGATTGAAGTCATCATCGAGCAGGATCGAGCAAACAACTCGCTCGCGGGCTACCTTAACTGCCCCAACGCCCGCACGCAAAACGGCGGCGACGAGGCTGCTAAGATCTGGGTCTCGAACTACTTGACTAACGCCACCGCTCGCATCAAGGATATGGTGGAGGGTTTCGAATGGACCATCGAGGATACCTACGCAGCCCAGACCATGTGTCCTTACGAGACAGTCGCCTATGGATTCAGTCGGTTCTGCAACCTTTTCACGTATGAAGAGTGGGTTGGCTTTTCCTACTCTGTCGACCTCGCCTTCGCCGGCAACAACGCCTTCCAGAACCCCACAGGAGTGAGTTTTTCCCACGTTTCTTAACGCCTTCGATGTCCGCTTGTACTGACCAAAGCAGCGCGCTGTCGGCATCGGCTACCAACAAGAAGTGATTGCCCGTCTTCAGAATCACACCCTCGGGTACTCAGGCTCACAGATCAATGTGACACTCGACAATAATACCGAAACATTTCCTCTCAACCAGTCTCTCTACTTTGACTTCTCCCACGATACAAACATCGCCTCCATCCTCACCGCGTTCGGCTTCAAGCAGTTTGCCCAGCTTCTCCAGCCTACTGAATACCCTGGCCAGCACAACTTCACGGTGTCACACATCACACCCTTCGGCGCGCGGCTGGACATTGAGATCATAAAGACCCCGAAGCCGTTAAAGGCTGACCGGTCTGGGTATGAGAGCGAGGGAGGGGAGACCAAGTATATCCACTTTGTCCTGAACCAGAGGACGCTGCCGCTGGGTTGGAGCTTCCCGGAATGCGATGCCGAGAGAAAAGATGGGTGGTGCGAGTTGGGCACTTTCTTGCAGGTGCAGGAGGAGATGCCCAAGTTGGCGGACTACGAGAGGGCTTGCCACGGGGACATTGAGACTGTGCCCTACGGGGTTGTGTATGATGGGAGACCAATGTGAGACTGAGAGGTGATGAGACGATTAGTGTGCGTGATTTTCTGCATATATTTCGGGTTTCTGTCTACTTCACAGTAGACATCGAAGACTAGGCTTAGAGCGTTCATATGAGATCAGGTCTTACTTGAACATATATGGCTGAAGATTTTACCAGGCAGTGATGCTTTCTGTGTGTCCCGTCAATCTAAAGCTCTCATCTAAAGCTACCACCCCCATGAACTAGAAGCCAAGCGATTTCAACAGTGATAATGGTTGCTCCAGAGAAGGGACAGTCTCCAGAGCACATTTGGCATGCTCTTGGTGGGGACGTCTTCTCTCAGCTGATCTGAGTTGTGACGTATTTTGGTCGCGGGGGAAATGATTGAGACATGGGACTGAACGGATACGATAAACAGTGTCTTGCACTAGTTCGAAACATGGTCCGGCATGCCACTCTGGGGATGAAACCTTTTTTTTTTTTGGGGGGGGGGGGCCGTTAACCAACGGCTGAGTTTAGTGATTCGTTACAAATGCTAGTCTATACAACCTCCCTCCACTCTACCTTTTCCCCTACCCTCCCCTCTGAGGAAAAAAACATGGAATGGGAGGGCGAAGCAGTAGAAGGATTCTGTGTGGTGATATAAATCGGGTTGTGTGATACGATGAGAAGGCTATAGAGATTTGCTGTAGTCTTGCTGAGGACATGATATAAGAAGACGAAGAGACTGGTCAATGTTCACGCGAGGTCAGATGGACATCTCCAGCCACTTGCCGCTCACAACACTCGCTCTATCCAACGGGAATTCTTCATATAGACCACAGCAAAACCGAAAAACCTCACCACGGCGGTTTTCCTGTTTGGTATGGGAACAGCAAGGCACAGCAAGGGCACAGAATTGCAGTCTCGACTCAATCTCGCCTTCGCAGGGTCTCATATGGTGTCCTTGCGAGGGCCAGTACTTTTGTGCTAGACTCGATGTCAGATTCAGAATCCGGTCTGCCCTCTCGAACACTCACTGATTATGCAAGTGTCCAAGTGCCCCTAGACTATCAGAACCCCAAACTCGGCCGCGCCTCAGTCCCCTTGATGAAAATACCCGCGGCCACCAACTCTTCAGACGGCCCGTACCGCGGTGCATTACTCATCAACCCCGGCGGATCCGGGGGGCTCCGGTATCGAACTGCTTCTGTTCGCGGGAGATACCATTCGCTCGGCCCCAGCGAGACGCGACCGAACTGCTCGTTGGGGATTCTCCCGAACGCTGTCGATGCCCGAGATGTTGCCGCGGGATTCGGCGCCTGGTCGACGCGTACTATGAGAAATACATCGACTTTGGCCTGAGGCTTGGGGAAAGGTGTCTGGAGCGAGCCGGCGGTATGACGGAGGCGGATCCGCACATGACGACGGCGGTGACGGCGCGCGATATGCTCAGCTTCGTCGACGCCTTCGCGGCCACGCCAGATGGCAAACGCGCCGCGGCGGACTCCTCCAGGCTAAGTTGCTACGGGATCAGCTACGGAACGTTCCTGGGACAGACTTCTGCGTCCATGTTCCCTGATTGAGTCGGACACGTGGCGCTGGACAGATCAGGGTGATGAGTTGTGCGACATATCGCTGGTGATATACCCAATTCTACGGGCTCATCGTTCGGTATTGTAATTGGCTTCAACGAGCATGGAAATCCATGGTGTGAGATTGCCAGAAAGATTCGGCGTGTTGTCCGAAAAATGAACGCCAGCGAAGAGCCTTATGGAAAGGCAGGGATCTGTATCACTCGCAGGAGGACGTCATTGGACAACCCACAAGTGGGCACATCCCGGTCCAGGCACAGCCTTGCAGCGGTTTTTGACCTCACAAACCCCCCAAAACTCGTTGCAGTCGTTCAGCCCCTCCAGAACTCGCGATTGAGTCACCATCACGATCCCAGGGCCGCTTTTCTTTCGAGTCGGCTCCCTTCTTTGCGCCAAGCTCGAGAAAAGCCAGGTGAATGAAGATCCAGCTGCAAATTTTCTCGAGGTCTGCCAGACCGGTCCGCCGACTGACTTTTCTTTCTCAAAGCCCAATTACAACCCCTCTTTCGCCTACGAACAGGCCCAGTTGTCGCGCTTTCTCTTCGTCCCACGCTTTTCGCCAATCCGATCACGAACAATCGCCCGCCATGGCGCCCAAGTCCAAGTTCGAGCTGAAGACCCCCAAGGGCACCAAGGATTGTCAGTCAATGCCCTGCCGCCTATGCGCCTCGAATCTATCGTACGACCGGGACTAATATTTGGTTTTGATTCAAGGGTTCGGCAAGGACATGATCATTCGCGAAAAGATCTTCTCGCAACTGAAGGATGTTTTCCAGAAGCACGGTGGCATGGAGCTTGATACCCCTGTTTTCGAGTTGAAGGAGATCCTTTCGGGCAAGGTACGACCTGCGTGTCTTCCCCTCCATGGCGATGGAGGGGTACATGCGAACCCGCGATCCACATCCTCCAGACCCTCTGCCGGCCAATGGTACTAACCAGCACATCTCTCGTAGTATGGCGAAGACTCGAAGCTCATTTACGACCTGGCCGACCAGGGTGGTGAGATTACCTCCCTGCGATATGACTTGACCGTCCCCTTTGCGCGATGGCTCGCCATGAACAAGGACATCCAGAGTGTCAAGCGTTACCACATCTCGAAGGTCTACCGTCGGTACGATACAGTTGACTTGCAGCATCCTATATCGACCGCAAGCTAAACCTACATACAGTGATCAGCCCGCCATGAACAAGGGCCGCATGCGCGAGTTTTACCAATGCGACTTCGATATCGCCGGCACCTACGACTCCATGCTTCCTGACGCCGAGATCATCCGCATTGTCGTTGAGGTCTTTGAGGGCCTCGGCTGGAACGGAAACTACACAATCAAGCTCAACCACCGCAAAATCCTCGACGGTATCTTTGAGGTTTGCGGTGTCCCCACTGACAAGATCAGGACGATATCTTCTGCCGTCGACAAGCTCGACAAGCTTCCTTGGGAAGATGTGCGCAAGGAAATGACCGAGGAGAAGGGCCTCGACGGAGAAGTTGCCGACAAGATTGGCGAGTGGGTTGTGCAGAAGGGCAAGCAGGATCTGCTCCGCAGACTGCAGCGGGATGACAAGCTGGCCGCCAATGCCTCGATGAAGGCTGGTATGGCCGATTTGGAACTCCTGTTCAGCTACCTTGAGGCCTTTGGCGCTCTTGACAGAGTATCTTTCGATTTGTCTCTCGCCCGCGGTCTTGACTACTACACAGGTGTTATCTACGAGGTTGTCACGGAAGGATCAGCCCCTGCTGCCACACCTGGTGCGGACGACGCAACAGTGAAGTCTAAGAAGAAGAGCAAGAGCAAGGACAAGGATGATGAGGACCGCTCAGACGACCCCAGCGTTGGCGTTGGCAGTGTTGCTGCTGGAGGACGGTGAGCTTACACGTTCCTCATACGCTTTTCGGCTAACTAACAGACTTGCAGCTACGACAACCTCGTCGGCATGTTTTCTGGCAAAACCCAGATTCCGTGCGTTGGTGTAGGTCCCCACTGTATAGAAACACGTAACATGTGGTCACTTACAACGTTCTAGGTCTCTTTCGGAATTGAGAGAATTTTTAGCATCACCAAGGCTAGAATGCAGGCCGAGAGCGAAGCACCCCAAAGCACCGTCGACGTTTTCGTCATGTCCCTCGGATCAAAGGCCGGTCTGATCAAGGAGCGTCTGGAGGTCTGCTCCAAGCTGTGGGATGCCGGCATCAAGGCCGAGTTCCTCTACAAGGTGAAGCCTAAGCTGCCTCCTCAGTTCAAGGCCGCCGAGTCTAATGCGACGCCATTCGCCGTCATTCTCGGAGATGACGAGGTGCAGAAGCAAGTTGTCAGAATCAAGGAACTGGGCCTGCCAGAGGGCCACCCCCAGAAGGACGGTGAGCTCGTGGACATGAAATCACTCGTTCCTGAGGTGCAGAAGCGCCTGTCACGGAAGCGCGAGCTAGACAACCTGGCGAGAGGAGCCGAGGGACTGAGAGTTGTGGGAGGTTTGAAGGGTGACGACGTCAAGAGCAAACCAGCGTCCGAGGTTGGGACCGCAGCTGAGATCCCGGCCGCTTCCGCCGAGGCGCCGGTTGCCGCTGTCACAGAGGAGGCTAAGCCAGAGGCCGAGCCGGCGGCCGAGGCGACAGAGGAGAGCAAGCCCGACACGAGGGCGTAGATAATGCATTGCAAGCGATTGAGCAACCAAAACAAAACAGAAAAATCTCCTCCGTACACATCTATTGAAGAGACCTCGGCGCTCATCAGATCCACGCCAGTGTGCACGGTCACTGGGCATTTGGGATAAGGCATTTCTCATGCCTTCAGGGAATGTCCTTTATAGCAATGCGGACCTAATATTCAGCGTGCTCATAATCGAGCCTTGGGAGCTGTGCACTCCATGTCTGTCTTGCTGACGACATGCAACAATAAATTCGTCACAGCGCCAAGGCGATCAGCTGCGACTTTGTCAATCTGATGGTGCAGCACGATCCCCATCCCATCAAGCTTGATCCCACGCTGCCTACCCAACTCGTCCCACTCACGAACCTCTATGCCACACATCCTCTGAGATCTAACCAGACCATGTTAGTCTCGACGGACTTCAATAACCGCCCTCCTCGCATAATCCACATCCGTCCGACGCTCTCCGCTAGAAAACGACTACTCTTCAATATCCCTTTGCAATCTTTCACGCCAAGTCCAAAGTCCTCAATCACAGCCTGCCTGGGGGCAGCGACAAGAACACCAGCCTGCCTCATCCCACCACCGATACTCTTCCGAATACGTCGGAGCCGACGAATCAGTTCTGATGGCCCGAGAACCACAGCGCCTATGGGTGCACCCAAATTCTTGCTGAAATCCGACGTTAGGACATCGCAACACTTACCAAACTCATCCAGGCCTCCCGCCCCAGTGGAGGCCACCTCCCAGAGTCTTGCACCATCCATGTGTACAGCCACGCCGCGCGCCGAAGCCCACTCCTTCACCTTGTGCAGCTTGGCCAAGGGGACAACTGCACCCGATCTGGTGTTTTCTACGCTAATGACCCGCGTGGGACACTTGTGCACGTCGTCCGTCCGAACCGTGTGCTTCTCGACGTTCTCGAGAGTGAGGTAGAGGCCGTTCATCGGACGGACTCCTTGGATCATGGCACCAGACAGATGCGCGATGCCGCCCGTCTCCCTATATATAATGTGAGCATTGGCATCGGCGAGCACAGCGTGTGGCGGGTGGCGGAGCAGGGAGCGGAGGGCGAGTTGATTTGCCATGTTACCAGAGAGAACGAAGGCCGCGTCCTCGTGCCGCAGACATTGGCCATTTCTCGTTTAAAGTTCCGAGTCGTGACGTCCTCCTCGTAGACGTTATCGTGTAAAGTCGTTTGAGCGATGGCCTCGAGCATATCTTGTGAAGGAGTCGTGATCACGTCACCTGCATCAAACTGTAAGACGTTCAACAGAAACTTGATGGACCTGGGGCGTTCTTTCAAAAACCTACTTCTGAAGTCGAACGCTGCGCCGGTCTGCTGAGGCGAGCCCCACAAGACAGGTCTTTTCTCGACATCTAACAATACTCTTTGAGTCGAACGTTTGATCCTGACGACCTTTGGTTGACGATCCATGCAACTCCCCGCAAAGTCGAAATTGTTACCACTGTCGATCAGGAACGCAAACCATCATCCTGCGAACGTCGGCATCTCAAGCTGAGACTTGCGATCAATATATGTCCCCTTGCCCAGATCTTACATTTGGCGCAGGAGTTTAGTGCTCGCAGCTGGCCCGTCGGAACGTTCGCAGTATACGCCTAGAGGCTCGTCACGCTGCCGCAATAAGATCATTCAGGCATTCTTCTGACAAGCTGAATGACCGCCCTGCACGTCGCACAAGTCAGCGCCCCAAGCTGAATAGTCCTCTAGAAGAACGGCAAAGTATTATGTAGCCAGGCCTAAGTGGCACATAAAAAAACGAGGTCATCACAGCTCACCAGCTCCGACTCCACACTCTTTTCTTGTCTAGTAGATCGCGAGAACGGCCCTGGAGAAGGACCCCTATTGGACGAGCATCATCCTAAGTGCTTATGAGTAATCATCAAAGGTCTCACCTGCAGCTTGCGAAATCCTTTCAATAGTCTGGGAATCCAAAGAAGAACACGAACCTTGGACATTATGAATCGAGAGTTGGTGAGATGTCTTCACCTTTGCTAGATCTAGGATAGGTCTTGAAACTTTTTGGTATTAAGCGAGCTGAGGTTGGCACGCAATTTGCCTATGCGAATAATCCTGGGCAAAGCCTGTCTCTCAGAACCGTGATGTCGGCAACAGGCGGTGAGAGGACATATCTTGATAAATTCTTTGGCCCATGGGAAGGCCGACTCGGAGAAGTGAGGGATTCCTTTCGTGCTGTCGCATTCCCAACAACTACACTTCCACAGTCGCTATCCGCCGTTTTCGCCCATCGGTTTCCTTCCCGTAAAAGCACGTCGCATTGCGCGTATTACTTCGGACCAATCGTTCGACATGACTGCCATTGAGACGCACAGCTCAGAAGAACTCGTATCTAAGAAAATTACACATGTGATTCAGGAGGCGGATGAATCGTCAGCTTTCGCACGCTTTGGTGTGGAAAGACAAGCTGATGGCCTCATCAATTGGTGCCGAAACTGCGAAAAGCTCTCCAGAAACTGGTCTACGGCGAGGAAGACGTTCGACACTGTGATCATCATACTCTTTGAGTTTTACACGTGAGATACTGCGCCGCCCTCTCTCCCCGGCACCGATGTCAGGACCCAGGTTGACACCAATCAGCACCGTAATCAGTACGACGGGAGTGAGTTTGATCCTTTCACATTTTCTCTATCACGGGCGGACGCCGCACGCGGATCGGAAGGAACCGAGAGGCGTAGCAGCTTGGATTCAGGCAAAATTGCTCGTCATTATAGCCTCAGCACATTCTGTTCAGAGCATCTCATATCCAACTCCTTTCATCTCACGGAAGAACCTGACTTTTGTGTCCAGGCAGTGGCGGCATCAGAAGCTGGGCCCGAGTATCGATTAAGTCGACAAACGGTCCTTGTTAGCTTTACCTCAATGTGAGTTCATCCATTAGGACGTCTCGTATGTGTCCTAGGCCAGATCATCTAGGTATCAGCTCGGCCAGGCAGTCCCAGGTTTCTTAATCCCGCCCTTCTTAGAGCTTTACGGCCGTCATCTCCCCTATCTAATATCCTGCGAGGCGTTCTGTGTATTCAGCCTCCTGACCGGGTATCGCATTCTCCAGCCGCAATCTATATTGGCCGCTTCGTTGCTGGCCTGGCGTCGGCTGTGCCATCAGTTGTAATATCAGGCAGCATGGAAGACATGTTCAGCACCAAACGGCGAGTATGGATCATTGTCTTCTGGAACGCGGGGGCTGTCATCGGGTTATGCATGGGCCCTGTCTACGCGGTGCTCATCTCGGAGTCAGTCGGTTGGCGGTGGATATTCAACAGTGCATCTGTTGTCACTGGTGTTTTGTTCATCGCCCTCTTCGGTGTGAAGGAAAGCAGGCCGAGTCTCCTGCTCAAGCACACGATCCAACAGATACATAAGGAGACGGGCATACAGGATCTAAGCTGGCATAATCCTGATGAGGCCCCTGACTGGAGGGCCTTGATCCGCGTTAGTGTCATCAGACCGGGGAGAATCCTGCTAACTGAGCCTCTCGTGATCATGGTCGCACTCATCTCGGCCACGCCGTGGGGTATGATATACCTCTTTACCGAATCTCTGACGATAGTATACCTCTCGCTCGGCTTTACCGAGACGCAGACCTTGCTGCCCTTTCTCGCCATCGCCGTTGGAGTTTTGTTCACTTCCTTACCTCGCCTCTGGGACATGAAGGTCGTCCGGGATTGCCAGCGCAAGCAAGTCCCCGTGCAGCCGTGAGTCTACATCCCCACCCACATCCTTCTGCCTGAGATACTGAATACCCCTTCAAGCGAGGATAAGATCATGGGGTTCGCAATCGCAGCACCCGCGCAAGCCATCGGCCTAGCATGGTTCGCCTGGACCATCCCACCACTTGTCAGGGACGTCCACTGGATGATACCCACAACCTCTCTCGTGCTCGTGGGCTTCGCTGCCAACGAGACAAGTCACACACTCAGCGGCTACCTCGCGGATTCTTACCTGCTTTACTCCGCGTCGGCCTTTGCTGGCTTGGCATTTGTGCGAGCCATCACATCAGGGCTTATGCCGCTCATGGCGCATGAATTGTATGGGGGCTTGAATGCGAACCTGGCGGGCACGATTCTCGCTGGTCTGGCCACGGCATTCTGCGTTACGTCGTGGATCTTCTTCCGATATAGCATCGCATAACGAATGTCGAGGCAAATTAAATGCTCGAGCATTCGTGCTGGTGGTCGAAAAAGGGAGGAACAAGAGTTATTATTGTTCGAACTGGACGGAATCGTTTAGGCAAATGGGGGGAGCCGTAGTTTGCTGGCTTATTTAATCATCCGCGTCGAGCAGTTCGTCTTCCGGGTTTCGGCAGGGTTGATAGCGGGAAATCACAGTACCTTAATCAGTGGGAACGGGTGGAGAAGTTTGCGTGCTTGCGGATTGCTGAGACGAACATGTGTTTGTGTTTACCCTTGCAATGCGGCTTCTATTTGCACTTCAAATAACATCATGGTCGTCCCGATTGTAAAAATGCAAACACAAGCAAGCCGAGTCTCGGCAAATATTCTCTCAAGCAAGTCCACTGCCATTCGAGGCACGCACTGGCGAAGTCCGGCACCATTCCCTTCGCGCGACCTGACTAAGACACTACTTCGGGCCAGTGTCGCATTCTTCACTCCGTGTCTCTGGGGCTTCGAATCGTCGCCTAGACATGCCTCAGAGTCCTTTTTTGTCCCTTTCTCGCGCCTGGCGTTTCGTCTGATGGGCGGGTTTTCCATTGTTTCCATCACTGCGTTCCTGCAAACATTCCGAATGCGGGCTTTGTAATTGTTGATGTTTTCTCGGGCAGTTATCAGTTTGCTCTTTGAAAGGAAAAGAAATTCAAGGAGGAGAGTCCAGCGCACATTCGGGCAGGGAGGCGCATGAAAGTGGCAAATTAGCGGCTACCTGTTGTGTACCTGTTTGATAATCGACAAGACCGTTGTCAGACCACCCAGGCACGGGGCACCCCACAAATCCGCAGACGACATCATCGCTGTTTTTTCCAGCCAATTTCCGGGCTTTTGGAGCTAAGGCGAACTGGCGTGAGTGAAAAGATTCTTGTGCCAGCCTTCCCTCCGCTCCGCCCTTGGATTTAAAGACGAATCTCGGTCTGTTTTTGGACAACACAACGTCTTGCTGCTTAGAGGCCACGGCGCTGGTGGAACTTGCTGTAACATTATGCCGCAATTCACAGATTGGGGGCCTTACTGCTCCGCTGACGCCGCAAACCGCATTCGGTAATACCGTAAGGCCCCTGGCAGCTGATCCTCGCAGCTACCCGGACAGCGACACGGATAGGGAAGGCAACGCCGATAATGAAGACCCAAGAAATGATGGGAAGCAGGTAGCAACATCACAAAATTGTGAGCCAGATCAGGTTACCCAAATGACCTGGATGACGCGAGGTTAGGTAAGGCACCTGAAGGTAAGATGCAAGACACTAGGGCACAGCAAAAGAAAACCCAGCCCAGAATAGGTATATATTTGGGCTGAGTCGAACAGGGCGACACAGCTGCTACAGCCCCTGTGCCTGCCCAATCAGACGACCCGGAAAATGAGACCCAGCGCGGGTAATGCCCAGCTTTTTGGCTTCCGCCGGCCAATCCTGCCTGGTGCTGTGAAGGAAAAGTCACTCGCCGGTCGACATGGTCTGGCATTCTGATTGGTTGGCTTCTTCCAGGGCAAGATACTTAGCTACTTTTGTCTGCGATGGCCTGTCCTGCTTAAGCCCCAAAGCCCCTGGGCGGCAGTGGGCGGCCGGGGGTAGGCAGGTGCGGGCTGAATTTTCGTGAATCTATCCCTTCAGGCCCTATTTTCAACTTTCCTCCTCTCCCTTTTCCTTCCCTCAGCACCACCATTTTGGTGAAGACAACATTTCCCAATATACACCTTACCAAACAAACCGACCGCCACCCAATGCATAGTAAAAAAGAAGTAGACGACAACTCCTGCTCATTCTTCAAGCACCAGATGCGCACCCCGAGCCACAAGAAACGAGAGCGAAACTACGAATCCGAGCCCCGCGCTGACCCCGAGCGACGACGAGGCACCCTCCTTGTGCTTCCTATTTAAACAACCTACAAAAGTGAAGCACATCGCCACATTCGGGCGCGAGCGGAAAGCTCACGCGCGCCCTTCGTTTACGGGCACAATTCACTACTACAAGGAGCGACCTCCATAAAACCCTCACAAATCCACCTCCAGCCATGATTGCCAAGGCGACGCCCGCACTGAACACGGTGCGCGGCTTTCAAAACACCCCCGTCACCTCCGGCGACGAGGACTCTGACCAGGGCATCTGCGCGACCCCGCCCCTCTCCGTCAGGTCGAAGCGTGCCGGTCGCCCCGCCGGCATCGACGATGTCGTGAGCGCCAACTGCAGCCCCATCATGCGCGGCGCCTCGTCCCCAGCCGTCTCCGGCATCGCCAAGCTCCGCATGCAAATGGAGCCTCTAAGTCTCGACATTTCCTCCCGAACCAGCACCATGAGCACCGTCATGACCAGTCGCAACGGATCGGGCGAGACCGGCATTTCGAGCGGACTGGGTATCCGCAGCGCTGCCATGAGCCGCGCCACCAGCCACGACGGAACCCAGAGTGAGGCCGGCAGCGAGCGCTCCGAGACTGGCTCGACGAGCTACGAAATCAACTTGACGAACGACTACGTCGATGAGAGTGTTCGTGAGCGAACTGGCGGAAACATCATTCCCATCGAAGGCGGCAACTCTCCCCAGCGAAAGATGACGGCCAATGACTTCGAGCCTCTGCGCTGCTTGGGCAAGGGTACCTACGGCACCGTATTGTTGGTCAAGCAGAACTCCACTGGCCGGCTCTTTGCCCAGAAGCAGTTCAAAAAAGCATCTCTGACTGTGCACAAGAAGCTCATCGAGCAGACCAAGACGGAGCGCCAGATCCTCGAATCGGTCAACAGACACCCCTTTGTCGTCAAGCTTTACTACGCCTTCCAGGACCATGAGAAGCTCTACTTGATCCTCGAATACGGACAAGGCGGCGAACTCTTCACTCACCTCAACACTGAGAAGATGTTTGCCGAACCGGTCGCGGCTTTTTACATGGCAGAAATGCTCCTTGCCATCTCACACTTGCACAGCACCTTGGGCGTTGTCTATCGCGACCTGAAGCCGGAGAACTGCCTGCTAGATGCCGAGGGTCATCTATTGCTGACTGACTTCGGGCTTTCCAAGGTCGCGGTTGATCCGTCAGAGGACTACTGCCACTCGATGTTGGGCACTGTCGAATACATGGCCCCTGAGGTTATTCAGGGGCAGAAGTACGGAAAGGCTGTCGACTGGTGGTCGTTCGGCGCGCTTGGCTTCGACCTGATGACTGGCAACCCGCCCTTCCGCGGCGGAAACCATGCTAAGATCCAGCAGAACATTGTCAAGCAGAAGCTCGTTATGCCGTACTTCCTCAGCCCCGACTCCAAGGACCTGTTGACGCGCCTTCTCAAGAAGGACCCCAAGAAGCGTCTCGGTGCAAACATGCCCAAGGACCTGCAAACTATGAAGGGACACCGCTTCTTCCGCAAGGTTGACTGGAAGAAGCTGGCTGCCAGGGAGGTCGAGCCCCCTATCCAGCCGTTCATCACCGATCCGGAGCTGGCCGAGAACTTTGCTCCCGAGTTCACCGACTTGTCTCTCAGCCCAGTGGTGACATCCAAGGACCACTGGAGTGCTTTGTCCGGCAAGGAGGACGACCCCTTCGGTGGCTTCAGCTTCGTCGCGTCGAGCAGCCTGCTTGAGAGTCACGCATTTAGATTCACAAAAGAAGTCTAGACGATAAAAATACAACGACAGGACGTGCGGTGCAAAGAACATAATTGCATACCATTATTAGGAAGGGGAAAAAGTTTGGGATATGATTGAGATGGGCGCGGCATTAGACTGGCCACTACGGAGTTCTTGACGCGAAGAGTTTGGTTTTCGTTGGCCGACCGATTCGGCCGCACAGGTATGGAACGAACAGACACGGTGATGAGTATCGAAGGTGGGGCGTGTTCTTTTCCCCTGCCATCAGGAACAGTGATTAGGCTGTTGCTTGACTTATGGCCTGACTTGTTTTATTTCCATCAGATAAGCATTGTCAAGGGGAATATATACGAGCTTTTGAGTTTTATGCTTGGCGAAAAGACTACATTTCATGCGCGCAGTCCGAAGTTGTCTGTTCTTACCTGGCCTTCGCCTCCACGATCCGTGCGTCAAAGGACTCTCAATCCTGGGACTATGTTCTATTCAAGCTTGGATTTGAGCTCTGATGTGAAACGCGATGCTCGCTCTCGCAGAAAATGAGCCAACCCTGTTCATCCTACGAGTTTTTGGGGTGGTTGCTCGCCTCGGCTTCGCCCGGCCCTACAACCACCCAAGTCCACTTCCCACGAGGCAGAGAAAATAAGCCTGACGCAATATCGTCCTTCTCCGACGGAATCGTTCATAGAGGACAAACGGGAACGACCAAGGCGAGAATCCTGAGGGATTTCCCACAATCTTTATTACTAGCAATGCTGGCAGAGCTATCGTCATCGTGGGGAGCGGCCCTCCGGTGCTCCGGGAGAGGGACGGATGCTTCGGCGAGCTTCGTCTAATTATTCCTGATGAGTTCGGATGCCGCTGACTTGGGGTAGAGTACATGGTCCTCGACAAGGGAGTTTAGTACCGTCCGCAACGCAGATTGAAGGATTCATATACTTTTTCACACTTTTCTGCTTTTTATATCCCCCGATTTCGACTGTTGAGAATCTTTGTTTCATGCTGTTCCAAGCTCGGTGACAAATAGGGCCATGTCATGCAAGGTCATGCGTCTTGTTGTGGTGAATGTGGCCCCGGTTCATCGTGCGGCGCTTACTGCCAGCTTCGGATGGTAGGGAAGGAATTCTCGATGTAGGCCCAGGCAGATCGCAATGTTCCGCCTAGCCTTACCAGGCAAGGACCTCGAGTCAAGACGGCAAAGTGCGTGGTTGAGTTTTTCTTGTTATTGCCGATTGAAAAGACTAGAACTATTGTGAGCTTGGCGTCATTTTCGAACGTCGTACTCGCACTATCGTGGTTGTAGATAGGTCGGCAGGGTGTGGTTAGTGAGCCATTGAGGCAAACCGCGAAAGAGGAAACCTGCCATAGCTGGGAGGGCGTTTTTGGATCCGGCTTACCTACACGATTTCCACCGAAATGTCTGGTAGCAATTGTCAAGAGATCATCGCGATCAGCGCTCGAAGTTTTTCAATGCTGAAGTGTTTTTGTCCCATAACGAGTCGAGGAAAGAATACGCGGAGTGACGGGAAGTGCGGACCCCGGAGCGCGCCTATTTCGCGACGCTTATGTCCGACAAACCATTCGGGGATGATGATGTTCCACTTTCTTCGGATCCCGCTTATTTGGCGTTAAGGTGAAGCGTAAAATGTCAATTTGGCAACTGCTCAGCCTACCCCAAAGTCTGGCCTGGGCAAAGTGTCAAAGACAAGCCGGGATGTCATGAACGGCGGTTGGGGTAGTGGATCTGCGCCGGGGTAACTTGAATTCGGGGCGGAGCGACTATTGTGCCTAGCCTACGTGTAGAACTCAGCGTTGAAATAGAGAGACTATTCACCCGACTCACCAACGACTCAGCATCCCGGGAGTCAAGCGGCAGTGCGGCACATGCAATCTCCCGGCGAAGGACCCCGCAACCGGCCCCGCTCCGGCTGCCACCACCGGATTGGGAAATCAAGATCGAAGCGACGAAGTATCAGGTGCCCACACCTAATAGGTGGGTATATATACATCCATATATACCCACTATATATATCTAGACTTAGTATAATATATTATGTATTATTGCACCCCTTATAATTAGTAGTATAACTAAGTATAATACTAGCGGAATGTCGCCCGGAGCTTTATATATCTATCTATTTATCTATTAAGAAATCTAAATCCCTTTACTATTCCTATTTCTTAATTTCTAAATCCTATAGCTAGAATTACTATTATAACTAACTATCTTTAATAATATTATTAAAATCTAACCTTACCTATTTAAGAATAATAACTTAATACCTATAAAAACTAATTTATATTAGTAATCTAAAGAGCTACTTAATTTTACTAATATTAACTACCCCTATATATAAATACTAGAAGATAATAATCTATTATACATAGCTAATATTATAGAGATAATCTTATTTAATATAACTAGGGCTATCTACTTTAACTAACTATTCCCTATTATGTAGCTAATATTTGAGTTAGTATTCTAATCCTTCCTTAGGATATAGTATTAATAAGTAAATTTATATAATATATAGTAATAATCCGCCATAGCCTCGCTAGTAAGGCTAATAACTAACCTTAATAACCTAACTCTTAACCTTACTATACTAGGCCTAAACTCTAACTTATTAGGCTAAGGCTTCTATAACTTATAATATATTAGTTATATTAACTTCTTACTTATAACTCTATATTAATAAAGCTGTAGTAATAGCCCTATTATATTATTACTATTGAATAATAAGGAAGGAGCGGATATACCTCCTATTAAAGAACCTCGTATAAATATATATAATCGTTTATAATATATTATAATAGATAATAGTTGTTAATAACCTAACCCCTAGGGTTAATAACCCCTTATTATATAAGTAGTAGCTAACTTACTAGTATCTGCTATATAATAACTAGAGTAGTTATAGACTAATAAAATAATAAACTTCTTAGTAAGAGTAATCTAATAACTAGAGGCTATAGTCTATAATAATACTAGGGGTAGTAACGCTATAAACCTAACTATTCTTAGATTAGTTAATATTAGTATATTTAACCCTATAGCCCGCGACCTAGAATAACTTAGAATAGTTAATTATAATAAGATAACTATTTATACTAATATCTATACTTTTATAGAATAACTTACTAACCTCGCTAAAGCGAGAGAACTTAATAATATTAAATCTATCTAGACCTAATATCTATAAGGTCCTATATTAGTATAGTACTTATAGGTATTATCTAATACTAACTAATTACTACTATATAATTCTAGAACTATTAATAATATTACTAATAAAATATCAGAATAATTTAAGCTATACTATAGTAAAGCTATATATTAATAGAAGATAGCGATATTTAGACTACTTAATATATATAATAGCAAAGATATCTATATATTTATCTAGTTAACTATTAGAGATACTAAGTTATATAGCGTAGCTAAAGAAGGCTATATTAAAGCTATATATAAAGCTCTTACTAGGACCCTATAGATAATTATCCTACTACTAAGGCGTTTCCAGGCCACGAGAGCCTTAGTAGCCCGTTCGGCTCCGATATAATTAGCCCCGGTGCGGCGCGCGTCCGACTTTATGCGAGGGTTTACTTATAAGTAGTAGGAATATATAGGGTTCCTATATTATTTTCCTTAACTAGTAGAGAGTATAAGTTAAAATACCTATATAGTATTTCCTAAATTATACCTGCGAACTAGGTAAATTTATTATATTCTTTTTACAAAGAGACTGCGGCGTAATTCCGAACTCAATCCTACTACTAATATCTATAACTACGTTAGATACCTTATTAATAATATTAGGGATTATAAATCAGCTATTCGTAAGCTTATATATTGTAAGAATACCGAAGGTATATCTTAAAAAACTTCTATAATAATCTTATAAGGTTTGTATAAACCTTAATAGTTAACTATAGTATATATAGTTATATACCTATACAATATCTCTTTAATAATACTTTAATAACTATAAAATATAAAATAATAACTATAAAAGTATTTCCTTTATGGAATAAATACTTTAAAAATCTATATAAATTCTAATAATAGCAATAACATTATACATATATATATTGATAATCCTTAGCTTTATAGCTATAAATATATAGAAATTGCGCACGGACCACATAGTGATCTAAGCGTAACTTCTGCTTAATAAGCTACTGCTTTGCAGTTATATTTTAGAATATCTTACCCCTTACTTCATAAGGGCAGGATTTGTAACTTAGTAATAATAATAATAGCAATAATAATAATAATATCAACAATAACATCATCAATACTATCAATATTTAACAATTTCTCTATTGATTAATTCCAGGAAAAATACCTCCTTATGCTTAAATTTATTAGCTTTCACTACTATATTACTTAGCGTATTAATATCTATTATTTAGGCTATTTTACTACCCCTTTTGCTACCTATATACCTATTCTTATAGGTTATAAGCCTAGCTTAAACCTTTTTAATAACCTCGCACCTATTTAACCTCCTTAAAACTATAATAAATACCTTAAACCTATACTTTACCTTAAGGTTACCTATTTAGGGTATTCTTTTAATAGATAAAACCTTTATACTCCCTACGTAGAGTTAGAGATACTAGTAGGACTAGTTTACTAGCTTTGAGATTAATACCTTCTATATAAGGCTATTTAGAACCCTGAAATACTTAATTATACTACTATTAATACCTCTATTATTATAAAACGAGACGATATATTAGCTAAGCTATTTAACCTTGCTTTAGCTAATTACCTATACGATTTATCCCTAAGCCTTTAAAGCTCTTAGTTTACCTATATCTATACTACTTTACGATTAAGGCCTAATATAGGCTATATACCGTCGGTTATCCTAACTATTAAAGGGTCTACTACTACTTAATATTTACTTTAAGACCCTAAAAGAGGAATAAAAGAGGAGGAATAATAACGAGTTAAACCTATCACCTCTAGGTTTTAACTATATATATATATATAATAATAACAAAGCTATAGTTAATACTACTAAGCTATATAACTATCTTATCTTACTATTGTGATCTCTATACTATATTAGAGCTTATATATTATACTCCTAAAGTTATTATAATATCTAATTTAAAAGTATAGCTT
>JAVHLU010001519.1:0-29127 GCA_036785755.1 Colletotrichum ledebouriae
AACTTCGCGATATAATAAAGAAGAGATTAAGTCTTATCTAGGGATTTATAGATTTATTTTAGAATACTTATAGAATATTAATAAGGTCCTAGTTAATTTAGAGCTAGCGGAGTATATAGTAGTAGTAGTTAAGTTATAATAAGCCTAGGAAGTAGTAATAATTATTAGCTATATTTATAGTACTAATAGGCGTCGTCTAGAGGAAGCGAAGATAGTTAAGATCTATAAATAGGCTACTTATACTAATTTAATAGAGTTAAGGGCTTTCCTTAGGATTATAACGTTCTATAGATCCTCGGTAAAGGATTACTCTACTATTATAAAGCTACTTACTAACTTATTTAAGAAGGATATCTTATTTAGCTAGGAGGAGAAGTAATAAATAGCTATAAATACCTTAAAAGTAATACTTATAAGTACCCTAATCCTTATTACTATAGAGTATAGCCCTAAAGGAGGAGATATCTACCTTATAGTTAATACTAGTAATATAGGATAGGGCGGAGTCCTAGGATAATTTATTAATAACTAGCGCGTAGTCTCTTGCTTTAGGAGTAATACTTAGTTAGGACTAGAGCTATTATATAATACTAGGAAAAAGGAATTATATAATATTCTAAAGGGTTTAAGGAGGGTATATAACTATTTATATAGAAAATACTTTATCCTAGAGATAGACGCTTAGACATTAGTTATATAACTTAATAAAATAGCTATAGACCTCCTAGGAGCTCTTATTATTCGCTAAATTATATAGATTTAAATATTTAACTTTAAAGCATAATATATCTATAGTACTTAGAATATAATAGTAGATAGCTTATTATAAAAACCCTAGGGACTTTTTAATATTATTAATAAGGAAGCTAAGGGGGAGATCGACTCTTAGATTCGATTTATAGATCTTCTTTATAGATATAGAAGCTAGTTCCTTTTTTAATTAAGCTTAATACTATAATAATAAGTAATATATAGAGGAGGTCCTACTAGGAAATATAGAGGTTATTAGTAATATAATCATTATCTTAGATATACTTCTTAATAATTCGCAAACCTATTTGGTATATCCTTAATAAATTGCTTATTATTTAATAATATAGAGACGCCCTCTAGGAATCTAACTAGTAAGGTATTATAACTTGAAGACTAGAGCGTTAGATTATCATATTTTAAACTACGTGCTTCTTAGTAGACTAATAAATTAAAAGCTAATACTATAATAAGTTATTAATAGTTTTAAGTAGTAAAAGAAGGTAATTATAAAGGCTTATAAATAGAGTAGTTATTAAGATAAGTAAGGTATAGCTAGAAGACTATCTAATCGCTATATCTAGGCTAGTATATATATAGAGATTAGCAAATCCCTAAAAAGTTACTCTAATTACTAAAAGAGGAGAGCTTAATATAGAGATAATATAAGGACCTATAGCTCTCTAAAGGGATTACCTTTTACTAGGATATCGTTAGATATATAGAGAGTAGGTAAGTAGTACCTTATTAAGGTAAGTAATCTACTAATAGGATAGCCTAAAGCCTACTAGCTTAAGAGAGTAACTTTAGCTAAGATTACTAAGTTTATTTAAGAGGAGATCGTCTATTACTACGGACTATATAGCAAACTTATTATTAATAGAGGGCTAGAGAATAAGGATATTATTATTAGATTTAATAAGAAATATAGTATAAGGAGGAAAGTAACGTCTATATATAACCTAAGAGCTAATAGTATAGTTAAGACTAGTTATTAGCTAATTACTTATATATTATTAATATAGACTAGAGGATAGATAGATATTAACCCTTAGCTATACCTTCCCGCTACCCTATTTATAGACTAATTAAGTATTTATACTTTAACTAGCTTTAGCCCTTTCTAACTACTATATAGGTTTAAGCCTATTACTCCTATTAAGACCCTAATACTAACCTAGAGGGTTCTTAATTAGGATTTAGTAATAATAAAAGAAGAGGAGGTTTAAATATATCTATAAGCCTTCCTATAACTTAATAGGGATAGAAAATAAGCTAAAAACATAATTAATAGTTAATATAAGAAGACTATAGAATACTATAATAATTAATATAAGAGGACTATAAGGAAGGAGAAGCTAGAGGTAGGTAATTTCATATTAGTATTTAATATTAAGGGCTCTATTAATAAGTTATTTATTAAAAAGCTTAACTACTAATAGCAAGGCCCCTTCTATATCCTTTTGCAAGCTCTAAAAGCTCTATTATATTAATTAATAATATTAGTAAGCGATAAGGTTACTAAAAAGATATTTAGTAGGAGTTAAGTTTATAAGTTTATTTAAGCTCCTAAAGGGTATTAGGAACTAAGTAATTTAGATATTTATAGATCTAATTTAGAAAGAAACCTAGCGAAAGTCTTCCTAGTACTAGGGAATAAAAAGTATAATAATTATATACCTAAGGAAGAGGAGGAGGAACCTATAATACCTAGGGGAAGTAATTAGGAGAAAGAGAAGGATTTATTATACTTAGTAATATAATTAAAGTAGTATTTAAAGGATTTAGAGAAAGTAATTAAGGCTTTAAAAGCTAAATAATAACTAGTTATTTAGATTTTTAAAATAATAAAAGAGAAAGAGAAGGAGTATATTAAGATAGAGGATCTAGGGGATATAAAAGGGTTCTTTTATTATAACTTATTTTAATTAATAACTTATAAACCTATTCTAATTTACCGTTCCTTTTATCTCTTAATTTAAAAGTTTAAGATTCTAGGGATAATATTCTTAAATCTTAGGGATAAGGGTAAGAGATAGTATTAGTAACTCCCTACTTATTTAAAGTATACCCCCTTATTACTATTTAATATAATAATAGCTTAGATAACTTTAATATCTATTAGTAGTTATAATAGGGTAATTAAGCCTAGGAAAGTATAAGAGCCTTAACCTCTTAGTAATAATACTAAAGCTACCCCTCCTCGCCTAATAAATATAAGATTAATAACCTAAAAATAAGAGACAAGAAGAGAAGGGGAAAGAGGGTATTAAAATCGTAGTTATTAAGCCCCTTAGGGGGGATATTAGTAGACCCTTCTTCCCCCCCCTTTTCTTTTTTTCCTAGAAAAGATTATTACTAATATTAGATTACCTACTACTAAGGAGAAAGAGAAGGATACTTATAAAAAGGATTATATTAAATTTTATACCTAGATACGCTTCGACCTTAGCTTTATAGACCTATTTATATATTATTTACCTTAATTTCTTATTAAAAACTAACTAGCTTCTTATTCTCTTTTCTTTTTTACCCCCCCTATATATTATATAAATATATCTAAAAACCCTATTTTCCTACCTTAATTTATAATATAAAGCCCTAAGTAGTCTGCGATTTCTATAAAGTTAAACTCTAGAGGTAGCTCTATTATAAAAGGGTAATAAGAGTATATAAACCTAGCTTTAGGGTAATATTCCTAGGCTTATTAATAGTATTTATTATAAAGGAGCGAGAAGTCGAACTTAGCTATAGCTATAACTATATTATCTACTAGAATTTAGGACTATAGGATCTCCTTAAAACTATTAAATTCTATACTCCTCCTTACCTTATTATTATACTTAATTCTATATCTATAACGCTTATAGATACTTAGATTATTATATAAGTAACTCTCCTAAGCTTTATAAAAGAAGTAGTTAGTATAAGGAGTACCTAGTATAGAGATATACTTAAAGTACGGTTTATAGATATAAATACTAGACGTAGGGCCCTTAGTAGTAAAGGCCCGCTCTTTATAGTAAATCTAGGGTACTACGCTATAACTACCGTAGGAGTATATAAATAAACTATATATAGCTACTATACGCTAAAAGACCTTTATCTCCTATAAGCTAGCGAGGAAAGTAGTAGAGGTATAAATAAAGACTTAATAGTAGAATTCTCTAAACCCCTTAGTTACTCTAAATATTTATTTAAAGTCCTATTTACTAAGATAAGCCTTCTAGAAAGCTAGCCTTATTACCTTAGTAATCTTATTAGAGAATATCTATAGTATAAAAGCTACCTCTAAGTATTTATTACTAGAGATATTTAGTTAAAGCTAAATAAGGTTTATAGCTACCTAAGAATTATAATTATTAGCTAGAAGGTATAAGGATATTAAAAAAAAGAGAAGGAATACCTAAACTTAGTTATTAGAGTATTAGATAAAAAGAGGTATGTTATTTTTCTTTATTTTAAATATAGGGATATTAGGACTAAGGACCTAAAAGGTTATTACTAATAGGAGATAATAAGGGCGAGGTTAATTAGTATATTTAATACCTAAGATAAGGAAGTTATAGTTAGTTATAATAAGAAGATATAATTTATAAATATAAGAAAGAAAGTATAACGGGGTTAAATAAAGATTAAAGTAGCTAGCTAAAAGTAGTTATTATAAGAGGAGAAGTTAATAATAGAGGATAGAGGAGGATATTTATTTAATTTATAACTAGGCTGCTCGTTTTAATAGCTATTACTAACTATTTTTTCTTTATTCTTTCCCTATTAAGCTCGGAATTACGCCGCAGCCCCTTCGCAAAAAGACTATAACAAATTCACCTAGTTCGCAGGCATAATTCTGGAAATACTATATAGGCATTTTAACCTATAGCCTCTACTAGTTAAGGAAAATAATATAGGAACCCTATATATTCCTACTACTTATAAGTAAACCCTCTAAATATTATAAAGTCGGACGCGCGCTACACTAGGGCTAATTATATCAGACCTAAATAGGCTATTAAGGCTCTTATAGCCTAGAAAAGCTACTATATAAGATAACTCTTTAACCCAAAAGGTCGACCTTCTAGTAAGGTATTGCAAACGCTACTATATAAGAGGTAACTCCTTAACTAAAGAGGTCTTTCCTAAGAGGTTCTTATAGCCAGAAGTATAAGAAGCTCTATAAGTAGGGCCTTATACCTCTCCCTCTTCCTTATCCTTATCCCTTTATTATATTACTACTAGATCCTATATATAAATACGCTAAGCCCGAGTAAAGTATACCTTTTAGTATAAATAATATAGAGGGGAGTACTAGAGAGTTTAGCCTTAATATAATTAATAAAACCCGCTCTTTTATTAACTATTCCGCTATATATAGAGAGTATATTATTAATATAGCCCTTAAGAGGGCTTACCTTAATACCCCTATAAGGGACTCTATAAGGTATAATAGTATTAGAGCTAAGTAAGTAAACTTAGTAGTAGAAGTTTAGTAGGTTATTATATACCCTATAGAGTAGCCCTTCTTCGAGCAGGTCCTCTATATTACTAAGGTAGAGGTAGCCTAGGTAGCCTAGGCAAATATTAGTAAGTACGGCTTATACTAACTGCTTTAATATAGAGAGAGCGTTGCTAATAATAGTATAGCTACGAAGGCGTTAGCTAACCCGATCGAATAAGAGGATTGCTTTAACTATGCAAATTAATAAAGTCTAAAACGGCTAATATATAGGACGCTGCTTACTAAAGATAGTAATAACTTCTAGAGGATAAAGCGGTAATAGAGGCGGTATTAGTAGCGCGGGTAGTGCGCAAGAGGAAAAGTTAATAGTTTTATAGTCTATTAAATAATTAAAAACCACGTTATTATTAATATGAAGTTAAAGATCGTGAGGCTATAGGTATATATAAGTATAGCTATGGTTAGGAGAGTTATAATCACGTGACCGAAGGCTATATATTGTCAGGAGGCGCGGAGTTAGAAGGTCTATTGCACTTAAGCAGGTAAAATCACTATGCAGTAGCTAGAGGCTATTCTTTCCCTATATTAAGTTCGGAATTACGCCGCAGGCCCTTTCGCAAAAAGACTATAACAAATTCACCGAGTTCGCAGGCATAATTCAGGGAATACTATATAGGTATTTTAACTTATACCCTCTACTAGTTAAGGAAAATGATATAGGATCCCTATATATTCCTACTACTTATAAGTAAACCCTCGTATAAAGTTAGACGCGCGCTATACTAGGGCTAATTATATCGGAGCTAAAGGGGTTACTAAGGCTCTTATAGTAACGCCCTCGCTAAACCTTCTAGTAAGGTATTATAAAAGCTATTATATAAGATAACTCCTTAACCTAAAAGATCGACCTTTTAGTAAAATACTAAAAGTAAATACTATTATATAAGAGGTAACTCCTTAACTAAAGAGGTCTTTCCTAAGAGGGTCTTATAGCTAGAAGTATAAGAAGCTCTACTACTACGAGCAGGGCCTTATGCCTCTCCCTCTTGCTTATCCTTATCTAACTTATAATAAATCCTTAATTATATTAGCACTAGACCCTATATATAAAAACGCTAAGCCTGCGCAAGGCACGCCCTTTAATACTAATAATATATAAGAGCTCGCTAGAGAGTTTAGTATTAATATAATTAATAAAACCCGCTCCTTCTTTAACTACTCCGTTATATATAGAGAGTATATTATTAGTATAGCCCTTAAGAGGGCTCTTATTAATACCCCTAGAGGGGATACTTACTATTATATTATAGCTAAGTAAGTAGACTTAGTAGTAAAAGCTAGGTAGGTTATTATATACCCCATAGAGTAGCCCTTCTTCGAGCAGGTCCTCTATACTATTAAGGTAGAGGTAGCCTAGGCCCCTTAGGGCTTAAACGTTAGTAAGTATAGCTTATGCTAACTGCTTTAATATAGAGAGAGCGTTACTAACGATAATATAGCTAGCGGACGAAGTAGTAATAGAGGTAGTATTAGCAGCGCGGGTAGTGCGCGAGAGGAAAAGTTAATAGTTTCGTAGTCTATTAAATAATTAAAAACTACGTTATTATCAATATAAAGTTAAAGATCGTGAGGCTATTAACGGGCACGTATAAGTGCGGCTATAGTTAGGAAAGGTAGTCGGCAAGATTATATAACTAAACCCTATGTATTGTTAGGAGGCGCGGAGTTAGAAGGTCTGTTGCACTTGAGCAGGTAAAATCACTATGCAGTGGCCAGAGGCCATTCTTTCCCTATATATAACTACTCTAATTTATTATTCTACTTATTATAGGGTTTTTATCCTAAGTTTATTTTACTTTATTAAAGCTAAGGACGGTAAGGGAAGAGAGTTAATTATTCCTTCTATAGGCTACTAATAAATCACTATATTATTGAAGTAATTAATAGATATAAAAATATACTCCTTACCCCTTAAGCCCTCTAGTTTCTCTCTCCCTTATATATATATTATTTATATTTAAACTTAATTTATCTACTAACTATATAATATTAACTACTATACTATAGCTCCTCCTTTTCTTTAGTTATTACTTCTATTCAGCTCTTTAGTTTATAAATTACTTATACTTTCCCCTTATTAACCTTTCTCCTAATATATTATAATAAGGAAAGTTATCTTTTATAATAATAAAGCGTTAAATATATAGATATAGGAGTTAGAATCCTTAAACCTTCCTATCTTTAAAGTTAGACCTTTACTAGAGCTTATGCCTAATAAACTAAGTATAAATAGGTTTTAAGTATAGGGATAGAATAATAGAGATATCCTAGGCTTTAGACCTCCAAATAGCTTAGTTACTAGCCTTAGCTAATTAAATATAATATACGCCCTCTACCTAGGATAGATAATATCCCTAGTTAGATAGACTATGTTAATATAATCTTAAAATATATCCTTATTACGCGTTAGAATAAGACCTTAGAAGTAGTAGAGAAGACGATTCGCTCTTTATACTTATAGTAAGTTATAGCTAGTATATTTAATACTATTAGCGCACTTAAAATAGTAAGTCTAATATATACTAAGGATATCTTAGTAGTTACCTATTATAATATAAGGCTTACTAAGCCTAGCTAACTACTCTACTATAAGATAGTTAGAGGTATAGCAGACGATTTTAAAGATAGAGATATAAGGGATACTATACTTACCCTAATTAAAGCTAAGTCTAATTATATACTGCTTATTTATCTATAAGCGCCTAAGTCTACTAAGGTAGTTATTATAGGTCTACTAATTAACTTATAAGATAGGAGAAACTAGTTTTATAATAATTAGTAGTTAAAGAGAGGAGCTAAAGGATAACTATAAACTCTGATATTTATTACTAAGAGCTTTCTACTAAGATATAAGGCTAAAGAAGTTTTAAGAAGATAACTATACCTAGTAGAGCGTTAATATATAGACCCTCTACTATAGGGCTCTAGTCTCTACTTTCTTAATTAGCTTAGGTTTTTTATATAAATTAGAAGCCTAGTACCTCTAAAGTAGCTTATTAAGATAAGGTATTAAGCTTAGATTAATTCTTTATTAAAGGCTTTTACTAATAAAATACCTCCTAAAAGATACTAGACCTAACTAAGGGTAGATAGAATTCTATATAATTAATACTTTAAATTAAGAGATAAAGATATTAAGAAAAGGATAGCTTAAGAAGATATTTAATATTAAATAGCTAAGTATACCCCTTAATTTATAAACCTAGAGGTTTCTTCTCTAGATAAAATAGATATTAACTTACTAATATTTAAAAATACTAATTCATAAACTAATCTAATACTTCCTACTAATCTAATAGAGTTAAATAGAGGGGAAGGATAATTAAAGGAACTAAATATCTAGAATATAAAAAGAAGAAATAACTATAAGAAGTAGAAGAAAGATTATAACTTATAGTAACTAACTAACTTTATAAAGTATCTTAATTACCCGAGGTCTATAAACCTATCTATATCGCCTTACTTAGCCCTTACTACCCTAAGAGATATAATATTTAACTCTACTAATACCTTAGTAGGATTTAATACTATAAGACCTAAAGGGAACCCTATATTAAATAAAGACGAGCCTATACTAGTAGTCCTATAGTATATATAAGAGAACTAAGAATCTATAAATTACTTAATAACTTAGTATAGAAGAGGGTTATCTATTATAACTTTAGCCTAGGTAGAATATTTATTAGACCTTTATAATATATAAGGGAAGCTAATAAGATAAGAGGAGTTAGGTAATTTAGAGGTTATAGCCCTTTTTATATTTATAATTAAGGGCTACCCTTATAATATCTATACCCTAATCTATAAACTAGCCTAGTAACCTAGGAAAGAAATTAATAAGGCTTCTATAGAGCCTAAAGGAGTAGAAATAAAGAATCTCTAGGATACTACTAGGGCTTTCTTTCTATTAAACTATAGTAATTATTACTAGGCTATAATCTTTATAAACTAGTTAACTAGCTACTACTTCTATTATAACTCTATATAGGACTGGAATAGTAATTAGCGCTTTATCGAGGCTATATAGGACCTTAATATATAGTATTATAAGATAGGAGCCCCTCTATAACTCCAACAGCTCCTAATAATTAATACCTATATAGTTAATTTAGTTTAGTAGAGGGATAGATTTATATATAGCCTCTAGTATATTAAATAAGCTAGAGCTCTAATTTAAGAAGGATTACTATCTCTATGTTTTAGTAATATAACTTTAAGCGATAGTATATTATTCTCTAACTCTGAAATCCCCTTAGTTACTTAATATATATCTATAATTACTATAGAGTTTTATAACTTAACTATTAATAGTAGTATATCTTTATAAGATACCTTATTAAGCTAAGAAGACTTTAAGAAAGCACCTTTCTTCCTTTTATACCCTCTTACTCCTTTGCTTATAAATAATAATATAGTAGACTTTAGAAATAATAATAACGTTACGCTATTTCCTATAGTAGATATTTCTTAACCTATTTATAAACTATTAGTATTATCTAGGTCTGCTTTATCTAAGATACTAAATAATAAGCTTAAATACCTTAGATATTAGCTTTAGTTATAAGTTTTATAAATACTAAGTCGTAGTATAACTATTAAGGTATACCTAAGAACTACACCTATAGATATACTATTATATCCTAAGAGGCCTAGTCCTTTAAATAAGCGTAACTATAGCTATATAGACTATATCTAGTAGAGAGTTAACTAATAGGATTAAATTAAGTAGAATATGCCTAAAGGAGCCTATTATTATAATTTCTTACGCCTAGTATAGTAGGGTAAGTAGTTTTAGCTATACTAAGGATTAGAGTAGGATAAGGAGTATAATAAAGAGGAAGAAGTAGTAAGGCTATTATTAGGATATAACCTATAGCAGAAGATAGTTAAACCTAAAGGATCTTCTTAATAATAAGATCGCCTACCTAGAAGATATTATTAATAAATTAGATCTATAAATAGAGTTTTTTTACTACTTCTATAGAGTAGTTTTATTTATTTATTTAAAGCTCTTTTTTTTAATAATATAAAGAGTCTTAAGGGGATAATTAGAATAAGATAAGATATACTTAGCTATATAATATTTAGAAAACTCCCTTAGTATATAGACCTATTATAAGAAGGCTATAGAATAGAGCGTAGAAGAGAGGAGCGTAGTAAACTTTAGGAGAGGATATATATTATTATAATTACTACTTTAATAATCCTATACCTTTATTTTTAAGCATTTTCCTTAGCAAATCCGCGCCTAATTTTGATAATCTCTTTTAACTAGATCTATGAATTATTCTATATATCTTTTAAGCTTACTCTTAATTTTCTTACCTATTTATAGGTAGAGCTATATTATTTATTATCTTTCTAGTTCCTATCGGTTCTAGCCCTTCTTTAAGCAGGTCCTCCGTACTATTAAGGTAGAGGTAGCCTAGGCCCCTTAAGGGAACGTTAGTAAGTATGGCTTGCGCTAACTAATAGAGAGAGCGTTGCTAACGATAGCATAGCTACTACGAAGGCGTTAGCTAACCCGATTAAATAAGAGGACTAGCGGATAAAGCGGTAATAGAGGCGGTATTTAATAGCAGCGCAGGTAGTACGCAAGAGGAAAAGTTAATAGTTTTATAGTTTAAATAATTAAAACCCACGTTATTATTAATATAAAGTTAAAGATCGTGAGGCTATCTAGTAGGGCACGTATAAGTATAGCTATAGTTAGGAAAGGATCATGTAACTAAAGGCTATATATTATTAGGAGGCGCGGAGTTAGAAGGTCTATTATACTTTAGCAGGTAAAATCACTATCCAGTGGCTAGAGGCCAAGGGTTAAGGAATTAATTCGAAAAAGGAGGGAGATAGTATCTATTTGAAATAATAAAATATAAACTTAGATTATTTGAGATTAATAAAAACATCTTTAATATTAACTATAAACTTTTATTATATAACGATATGAAGTACTATCTAATCTCTTATATTTCATTTCCCAAACCAGTACTATAAGGACTTTATGTATAATCGTATTACAATAGAATCTAATAAACTAGAATACGAAGTTAAAAGAATTATTAATTCTATTAAAAATAAGAATAAGATATAATGTCTCGTTAAGTGGAAATGATACTAATATAAAGATAAGACATAGGAACCCCTAAAGAACCTCGAATATATAGAAGATAGTCCACGAACGTATTAGGACCAATAACTATAATACGCCCTATGAGTGAGAATTTCGCTATAAATATATAAAAATAGTTTTCGACGAATTTAACCTTAACTTATCGTCCGATTATAACGAATTAATTAACCTAGAAATAGCAATCTGTTATTACAATTAGGAACGCCTATTAACTAGGAACTACTATTAGAAAGAAAGTTAGGTATACTAGGATTCTAGTCGCTAAGTATTAAATCTAGGTCTATTATATTAAAACTACATATTAACTAACCCTTATAAGCTAAGAAAGACTCTAATTAAAAGTCGTTTAGTACCTTGCTCTTAGCTATAACTAAAGTTTCCTTACGACCCTTTCAAAATACAGCCCTTTTAAATACGACCTAATCTTATTAATACTCAATTTACCTCAGCCTGCGCTTTCTATAGCGCCTCTATTCGTTTATAAAGTGATTGCTTAGTATTCTCTTTGTCGTTATCCAGGTAATAAGATTCTACTATTAATTATTTTATTATAATATGAAGTGAGTAGGCAAGAAGATTAAAACAAATAAAAACCAATATTAGTAAACCGCGTAGTTAGAAGTATTATAATAGCGACGGGTATAACTAACTATAATATACTCTCTATAGACTAGAGAGCCTAGTAGTATTTTATAACGCAAACCTTTAGAATAGTAATAACAGCAAGGTATGATTTTAAAACCGTCCTTGGTAATATTAAGAGAATAGTAGTAGCGATGAAGTATAACGATAGTAGGACTACTAGTAACGCGACCTAAGATATTATTAGTATTATAGAAAATTAGGAAGTATAATTAATACCTCCCTAACTTAGGAATAATAACCTATTTATATTAGTCTTAGGGATAAGACTATTTAGAGAGAGACCTAATATCATAACTAATTATAAGAATTTATTATAGTCTTTTTGCGAAGGGGCTGCGGCGTCATTCCGAACCTAACAAGTATATAAACCAGGGTAGCCCTATAGGTACTATTAGCGTTTAGAAGACCTTTAAATATAAAATAAAATAGAATAATAAGCCTTACGTAGTAGAGAAGAACCATAGTATAAGTTATATAATAATAGAATAAGGCTAAGCGAGCGATATAGATTACTAAGCAATTACCTAGGATTACTAAGCGCTTACTTATAATTACTAAGTACCTACTAGTATATAGCTAAATAACTAATATTAGGGTAAGAAGACTATTTAGGACTTATATATAAGATAGACTTAAGCCCGGCTTGAGGATAGACTTCTATAGCTATTAGCTTTATAAATACCGGTATAAGGAGAGAACGAGGGTAGGCGTAGTATAATGTCTAATAGTTAATAATATCAAGTTAGGTTAGAAGGTAGCTAGCGAGGTAGGAATAATATAGGAAGGCTGATAAGGTAGGTTATATAATAGGTTATATAATTACTCGCTAGGTCCTAGTTATTCTAACCCAGGCCACGGAACTAAAGCTAGATCTAGCTTACTAGGCGAGTAGGAGTCTCCTACTTACTACGTGGGTGGGCGAATATTCCTATACTAGTAGTCTTTCTTTTTCTTTATGCTAGTAATCGCCTAATAAGCCTATCTAATTATATAAAGTAAATAATAAGTTAGAAGGTATTATTAGCTTCTAAATGAGGTGAAAGGTAGCTAGTGTCCGCTATAATCCTATCCTTTTATAAATACGTATTATTACGCCCCTATTATACTGATCCATCTATTATTTATATTACTCATCGTTCTATATAAATTATTCATTCATTCCTATTAATAAGGTAGTATAATGCTCCGTTAGGTGTTGCTTTTATTAGTATATTAGCAGGGTTATCTTTGCTATTAACCCATTAGATCTCGGATAGCTTATAGCGCTTATATAACTAATACAGGACTGTAATATCAATTATAAGTCTCTTTTGTTTTATAATACTAAGTTTAACTAGGTACTTATATAGCGAGGATAAGTTACTATATATTCCTATAGGGATAGAGTTAGTAATACCTAGCTTAGTAGTAACTTATTAAAGAGTTAAAGCGATAGCGAAGGCGAGGTCTATATAAGTAACTATGGCCTCTGGCTACTGCATAGTGATTTTACCTGCTTAAGTGCAATAGACCTTCTAACTCCGCGCCTCCTGATAATATATAGCCTTCGGTCACGTGATCCTTTCCTAACTATAGCCGCAATTATATATACCCGTTAATAGCCTCACGATCTTTAACTTTATATTAATAATAACGTAGTTTTTAATTATTTAAACTACGAAACTATTAACTTTTCCTCTCGTATACTACCCGCGCTGCTATTAAATACCGCCTCTATTACCGCTTTATCTACTAGAAGTCGTTACTATCTTTACTATACTATTATTAGTAACGCTCTCTCTATTAGTTAGCGTAAGCTATACTTCCTAATATTTACCTAGGCTGCCTAGGCTACCTCTACCTTAGTAATACAGAGGACCTGCTTAAAGAAGGGCTACTCCGTAGGGTATATAATAACCTACTAAACTTCTACTACTAAGTTTACTTACTTAGCTCTAATACTATCGCACCTTATAAAGTCCCCTATAGGAGTATTAAAGTAAGCCCTCTTAAGAGTTATACTAATAATACGCTCTCTATATATAGTAGAGTAGTTAATAAAGGAGCGGGTTTTATTAATTATATTAAGGCTAAACTCTCTAGTAACCCCCTCTATATTATTTATACTAAAGGGCGTACCTCGCTTAGGCTTAGCGTATTTATATATAGGGTCTAGTACTAATATAGTTAAGGGATAAGAATAAGGATAAGGGAGAGGTATAAGGCCTTGCTTATAGTAGTAGAGCTTCTTATACTTAACCTCTTAGGAAAGACCTCTCTAGTTAAGGAGTTACCTCTTATATAGTAGTATTCGTAGTACCTTTAGTACCTTACTAGAAGGTCGACCTTTTAGGTTAAGGAGTCATCTTATATAGTAGCTTTTATAGCACCTTACTAGAAGGTTTAGCAAGGGTATTACTACGAGAGCCTTAGTAGCCCGTTTAGCTCTAATATAATTAGCCCTAGTATAGCGCGCGTCTAACTTTATATAGTAATATTTAGAGGGTTTGCTTGCGAGTAGTAGCAACGTATAGGGTTCCTATATTTCTTTCCTTAACTAGTAGAGGGTATAGGTTAAAATACCTATATAGTATTTCCCGAATTATGCCTGCGAACTAGGTGAATTTGTTATAGTCTTTTTGCAAAGGGGCTGCGGCGTAATTCCGAGCTTAATAGTAGTAGGCGCTATAGGTAGCCTACTAATAGGTGCTAGCTTCAGTAATACCATAGAGGGGTTTAATAACTTTTATAATAATCCTAGGGGGGTAGAGATTATAGATCTAGTTAGGTAGTTAGATATAAATATTATATGCTAGTATTATCTAGGATTATATATAGGCTTAGGTAATATCCCTAATCTAAATAGTATAATTAGGGCTAAGTAATAGGGCAATTACTAGAAGGAGGCGAATACTATAGCGCTAGATCGTAAGTAACTAAGTTAAAATACCCTACATATTAGTATTATTAACGCTATAGATAACTAGGCGGGACTTCTTCATAGGGGTAGTAGTCTTATTTTTAATCTTATTAACTATATAGGATTAAAGAAGGCAGCTATATTACTTAGTTAGGTTATAGATCTTGAATTTAAATACTTTATAATTAAGGAGGGTATTAATCTATTTCTTATAAGACTTCTCAAAGGGGAGATTATTAGTAATAAGCTTACTAGATTTATATAGGGGTAGGGAAAATTCCTAATTAGCCTTCTTCTTCATTAAGACAAATATTATTAGGTAGTTAACTTCTAGTTTAAATATCTTAGATCGGTTAGTAATAGGGTTCTTTTAGGGTTATCCTCTAAACTAGGGCAGAGGGGGGGTTAGGGTTAGCTTAGTAGCCTCGGGGGTAATAGGGGCTTATAGATTATTATTATTAGGGCCTCTAGAAGCCTTAGGATTACTATAAAAGGGTTTTATCGTAGTTAAGCGGAAATCCTAGGTGCTGTAGGGTAGCTGAATAGTAACTATTTTATTCAAAATAGTAATTAGATAGTAGGGGCCTTGCTATTAATCTTTTTCTTAATATATCCTAAATTATAATTATAATAGGAGGTAGGTAGTTTTATTAGTACTAGGGCTATTATAAGTAGCCAGGGTATTTATAATTTTAGGTTTACAGTATTCTTTTTATAAATCCTCTATTATAGCGTTAATCGCCTTAGCCCTGGTAGTAATATTAGCGGAGGGGGCAGGGCTATTACTAATCTATAGGTATATGCTAAAAACGAGTAGGGTAGGTATAAGGCTATTAGGGCTAGCAGTATTATTGATAGACTTAATGGCTATTTAGAGGGTAAGAGGAGGCTTAATATAGGGGATTTCCTACTAAACAATAGGACAGGCGCGGCACACGGGGCTATAATACCTCTTTATTTTACTAATTTAATAGTAAGCTTCAATAGAGATAACTTTAACTATAACTAATATTAATTTAGCGTTATTTTCAAAGGCTTTTATTATAAGGTTGAACCTAATATTTATAATAATATAATTGGGTAATCCCTAATAGATATAAATCTAGTAGAGGTGGAGGGCTTCCTAGGTAGTCTTTATAGAGAGATTAGGGAGAAAGTAAGTAGTATTAAAGCTAGTAGCTATATTATTAATATATAGGGTTATTTTGCCTTTAAGGTAGATAATATTATATATAATCTTATAGTTAAATAAATAATTATCCTAGAGGGAGAATTTAAACCTCGAAGGGGCTCCTGTAATTAATTAGTAGTATTAGTAGACCTTAGTTAGCTACTTCATTACTCTTATTTAAATAGGGTAACTAGCGCGCTAGAGGATAGTAGCTAGTTTACTAGTAGAGGGGTAGCTAAAATATTAGTAGAGGTACTCTAGATTAGTATCTATTCAATAGCTAGTTTAGGTAAAAATCTCCTCTTTATTAAGAAGAAGCTAGGTATAGCCCTATTTATATATAACTAGGGCTATAATATTACTTTAAAAGAAGTAATTATAGATATTATTAAAGTAAATGCCTATCTAATCTATATTACTTAGGTAGAGGAGGAAAGGGGTATTAGAGGGTATTATATAGAAGATTATACTACTAAATATAGTTTTAATTATAATAGTACTAAATAAATCCTTATAGGGGCTATCGTGATACCTTTAGCATCGCCCGTTCCTAGCGCGTCACGTGACTAATATTAGCTCCGGAGCGACCTTTTTCCAGGGGTCGTTCCTCTGACTATACTTATAAGCGACTACGTTATAGCTACTCTCGTTGTAATAAAATAAGCTCTTTAGTAACTATAAATATAGCCCTATAGGATATTTCTTAATAGTTATAAGCCTAGCTCTAACTAGACCCCTAATTACTATTTTATAATAAGCCTTTACTATAAAAAGTACTTATTAAAACTTCCTCTCTCTTATTCCTTCTTTCCTCCTTAATATATACTATCCTCTACTATTCTAAATCCTCTTTTTCTAAATAACTTTAATTATAATATCCTCTATTATTACTATAGTAGTATTATATTATATAACTATATATAGGGATTTCGCTACCTAGTATATTAAGATCTAAGCTAAAGCTTAAGCTACTAGAGTCTAGAAGTATATTAACCTAGATAACCCTAAGGGACCTTTATACTGAGGTAAGACTTTATTAGAAACCCTAACTATTAATATATATATCGCTAAGTAAAACTAGGATATTAATACCTAGTACTTATAGGAGAAAAGCGCTTATAATTAATATATCGCTCTATTTAACTAAGAGGCTCTAGAAGAGAATACTTCTAATACTATTTCTAGGACTACTTCTAAGTCTATTACTAGGATATAGATAATAAATAAATTATAACTTCTCTAGCTTCTAGCTACCCTAGTTATAATTAATAAGACTACTATAGGTATATAGGAATAATACCTAGAGCACTTTTATTTACTTATAATATAAGAGTCTAAGTAAACCCGCGAGGATTAAGAGTTTAAGTAGATTAACTATCTAGTTATAGAGACTATTACTTATAATATTTTTATACCTATATATATAGAACTTCTTACTAAAGGGGATATAACCCTTTATAGCCTTATTATTAATCGTAAACGTTATTATACTCTAAGCGAGGCTAGTACCCTTATTACTATTTAAGAGGAGTATATCTAAGTCCTAGAGAAAGTAAATAGGAGTATTAATCCTAACTCCTAGATTAAGGACTTTAGAGGTATTTACTTCTATACTATATAGCTTAAGCTTCTTAAGGTAAGTAGTACTCTTGCTTTAAAAACGCTTCTTTAAGTAGTAAGTTATTACTTTATACTTACTTAAGCTAATATAGAAATTATAGATATCTTTAAATAGACGTAAGTAGGGATACTACTCTCTAATATAAGCTAATATACTAATATATTTAAGGAACTCTTATATAAGGATATACTCTACTTAAGATTATAAGGATAAAGCGCTAGGGTCTTTATAATACTAGCTAGCTATATAAATAGGGCTAACGTATTAAGTATTCTTCTTACTCGTAACTATTACGGGCTACGCCCGGGTCAAGCTTACCTAGGCTTCTGCCTAGGTTTACCGCCTTAAGGAGCTACCCAGGGCCTACCCGGGGCCTACCTAGTTATTCCCTATAGACTAGCGAAATCTCTACTAGAGAGGAAAGCTTCCCCTTTTTCCTCTTTAGCTTAAATAAATAGTATTATAGCGACCTCTTATTAAGCAAACTCTGGTCTGACCCCTCGTAGTAACTTATCTAGTAGTAAATAATACCTATATAGGTTAAGCTATTAATAGTTAAGTATTAATTATAACTACTTAGAAGCTACCTTAACTAGACGTTACTAGAAGGGCCCCTATATATTAGTAATAGATATATAAGTAGCTTAGATCTATAACTAGTTAAGTAATAACCTACGCTTTGCTAATCTTTATATTAAACCCGCTCGTAAGGGCTAGCTACGCGCTTTACCCTATAAGGGTAAGAACTACTAAAATAATAAAGGAGGTAATAAGAGTTTATCTAAGAAATCTAAGATAGCCCCTAGCTACCCTACTAATATAATAGTAGTTACTTTCTATATAGCCCTCTTAAATAAGGTTAGGGATAATATAGTTAACTTAGACGAAGAGCACCTAAGTATTTTTATAACCCCCTACTTAGGACCCTATATATTATATAAGTCTATAGTCCTAGATAACTATAGAGGGACGCACCTTATAAATCATAAGTCCCTACTTATCCCCTCCTTAATTAGGTATTATAATAGAGAACGGGTTAATTCTACAATAGCTTTATACCTAATTATTATAAAGGGTATATAGATTATTAAGAATACTCCTAATAGCTTAAAAAATATAAATATAGAGGACCTTATACTCTATAATATAGGATATATAGAGAACCTTTATATTAATATTATCTCTAAAGCGCTACTTTAGAAGATAAATATTTAGTATTTAGGGTATAACTATATACTTCGCTTTAGAGCCTATAAGAATAGCGTTATAGTTAAGAAACGTATTAGAAAGGCGAACCTTGCCTTCCTTAAATATAAGCCTTATTCCTTATACTCTATTCCTAAGTAGATCCCCTAAAGTATTAATATTATATAGTTATATATCTGAAATAGGTAATTTTAAGACGAATATTAGAAGATAAGGTAATACGCCCTTACTATAGGATTATATAGGATCTATTTAACTACCCTAAAAGCTTTAACTAGAACTAGTAGCTCCTTATTATTAATAATAAATAGATTAGTTAGCCCTTCGTATTCCTATATATTAATAAGACCTATAATAGCGTTATACTCGCTCTATATAGCTTTAAGTAATAGATATCTTAATAAAAGGGACTTTTTATTTATAAGATTAGATAAGATATCGAGAGGTTAGTAAGTTTACTTATAAGCTATATAGGATATAAGGACTAGACCTATATAGAAGGAATAGAGGTTAAAATAACCCCTCTATAAATAAAGGAACTAAATAGCGGAGGGGAACGGGTTAGTTAGGAAGTTATAACTCGAAAAATTAAGATACTTACTATAGCTAGCTTACCTATAGACCTATAGGCTAAGATAGTACTAGTAGGGATAATACTTTATAATATAAGCCTAATTCAGCGCTATAACTAGCGTTCGCTACTATAGATCGAATGGGAGTAGTTCTACTAGTACCTTTACTAGTAGTAACCTAATAATAAAGCGACTCTAACCTAAGAATTCATAAGAGAGACTTTAAGGTAGTGCTATAGGGATATATTAGATACCTAGTAGGATATATTCTAAATACTTATAACCTATATAGGGTCTAGATCCCCGCGTTATTAATAGTTGTTATTATATAAAATATAATATTTAATAAATAGACTTTCTATATAAAGAATAAGATTAAAGAGGCTATCTTGGAAGATACTATCTATAAGATACTAGAAGAGATTAAAGAACTTATATTATAAGTTAACTTTAAACTTTGGATCCTAGGCGTTATAAACAAGAATAAAGCTATATTAATACTTATAACTAAATAGTTATTTATATAAACCCTCGTTCCTATAACTAAGTCTTTAAATAAAGGAATCCTAAAACTTCTAAAGGGATAGGTAAGTTAGAAGTGGGGGTAGTTATTATCCCCTAATCCCACGCTAGAGCTAGATAAAAGCCTAGCTCTAATAGATAGAGTAGTAGGTATAATATATATATTAGAAAAAACTATATATATAAATCTATTAGGGAAGTTATTTCTAAAGGGGAATAGATCAAGGACTATATTATAATAAAATTACTCCCCGCTTTATAATATATTTCTAAAGTAGGTAAGAGTAATAAGAACGAACCTTTAGATAGGAGGCCCTTAAATCTATTAATATAGCTATATTAGGATAGTAAGGAGAGGGCTAATATTCAATAGAGGTCTAACTAGATATATAACTAGGAGGACTATAGCTATACTTATGAAAGCTAATAACTATATAATCTACTACTAGAAAGGGCTAGAACCAATAGGAACTAGAAAGATAATAAACAATATAGCTCTACCTATAAATAGGTAAGAATATTAAGAGTAGGCTTAAAAGATATATAGAATAATTCGCAGATCTAATTAAAAGGGATTATCTAAATTAGGTGCGGATCTGCTAAGGAAATACTAAAAAACGAGGTATAGGGTTACTAAGGTACTAATTATAATAATATATATACTATCTTCTCGTTTACTACGCTCCTCTCTTCTACGCTCTATTCTATAATCTTCCTATAATAGGTCTATATACTAAAGGAGTTTTCTAAAAGTTATATAGCTAAGTCTATCTTATCTTATCCTAATTATCCCCTTAAGACTCTTTATAATATTATAGAGGAGAGTCTTAATAAATAAATAAAACTATTTTATAGAAATAATAAATAAACTCTATTTATAGATCTAATCTATTAATAATATCTTCTAAGTAGGCGATCTTATTATTAAGAAGGTCCCTTAGGTTTAACTATTTTCTATTATAGGTTATATTTTAATAATAGCCTTATTACCTCTTCTTCTTTATTATACTCCTTATCCTACTCTAATCCTTAGTATAGCTAAAACTACTTACCTTATTATACTAGGCGTGAGAAGTTATAATAATACGCTCCCTCGGGCGTATTCTACTTAATCTAATCCTATTTATTAACTTTCTACTAGATATAGTTTATATAGCTATTATTATGCTTTTTTAAAGGACTAGGCCTCTTAGTATATAATAGTATATCTATAAGTATAGTTCTTAGGCGTTACTTTATAGTTATACTATAGCTTAGCGTTTATAAGACCTATAACTAAATCTAATATCTAAGGTATTTAAGCTTATTATATAGTATTTTAGATAACGTAGACCTAGATAATACTAATAATCTATAAATAGGTTAACGAATATCTACTATAAGAGATAGCGTAATATTATTATTATTTCTAAAGTCTATTATATTATTATCTATAGGCGAAGGAGTAGGAGGGTATAAAGGGAAGAAAGGTACTTTTCTAAAATCTTCTTAGTATAATAGGGTATCTTATAGAGCTATACTACTATTTATAGTTAAGATATAGAACTCTATAGTAATTATAGATATATATCGAGTAACTAAGGGGATTTTAAAGTTAGAGAATAATACGCTATCGCTTAAGGTTATACTACTAAAACGTGGAGATAGTAATCTTTCTCGAATTAGAGCTTTAGCCTATTTAATATATTAGAGGCTATATATAAATCTATCCCTCTACTAAACTAAATTAACTACCTAAGTATTAATTAATAGGAGCTTTCGGAGTTATAAAGGGGCTCCTATCTTATAATACTACGTATTAAGGTCCTATATAGCCTTAACGAAGCGCTAATTACTATTCTAGTCCTATATAAAGTTATAATAGAAGTAGTAGCTAGTTAACTAGTTTATAAAACTCGCAGCCTAGTAATAATTACTATAGTTTAGTAAAAAGAAGGCCTTAGTAATATCCTAGAGATTCTTCGCTTCTGCTCTTTTAGGCTCTATAGAAGCCTTATTAATTTCTTTTCTAAGTTTCTAGGCTAGCTCGTGGATTAGGGTATAAATACGATAAGGGTAGCCCTTAACTATAGATATAAAAAGGGCTATAACCTCTAAATTATCTAACTCCTCTTATCTTATTAGCTTCCCTTATATATTATAAAACTTTAATAAATATTCTACCTAAGCAAAAGTTATAATAGATAACCCTCTTCTATACTAGGTTATTAAGTAATTCGTAGATTCTTAGTTCTATTATATATACTATAGGACTACTAGTATAGGCTCGTCTTTATTTAGTATAGGGCTCCCTTTAGGTTTTATAATATTAAATCCTGCTAAGGTATTAGTAGGGTTAAATATAATATCTCTTAGGGTAGTAAGGGCTAAGTAGGGTAAAATAGATAGTTTTATAGACCTAGGGTAGTTAAGATACTTTATAAAGTTAACTAGTTATTATAAGTTATAATCCCTCTTCTACTTCTTATAGTTATTCCTTCTTTTTATATTCTAGATATTTAGTTCCTTTAATAATCCTTCCTCTCTATCTAATTTTTTAAATTAATAAGAACTATTAGACTAGTTTATAAATTAGTATCTATAGGTACTAGTAGGTTAATATCTATCCTATTTAGAGAGGAAACCTCTAGGTCTATAAATTAAGGGGTATACTAAGGTATATAATATTTAATATCTTCTTAAGCTATCCTTTTACTAATATTTTTATCTCTTAATTTAAAGTATTAATCGCGTAGAATTCTATTTACCCTTAGTTAGGTTTAGTATCCTTTAGGAGGTATTTTATTAATAAAAGTATTTAATAAATAATTAATCTAAGCTTAATACCTTATCTTAATAGACTACTTTAGAGGTGCTAGGCTTCTAATTTATATAAAGAACCTAAGCTAATTAATAAAGTAAGGACTAGAGGCTTATAGTAAAGGGTCTATATATTAAAGTTCTATTATATATAGTTAAATTATTAAAACTTCCTTAGCCTTATATCTTAGTAGAAAGCTCCTAGTAATAAATATTAGAGTTTATAGTTATCCTTTAGCTCCTCTCTTTAACTCCTAATTATTATAAAACTAGTTTCCCTTATCTTATAAGTTAATTATTAGACTTATAATAACTACTTTAGTAGACCTAGGCGCTTATAGATAAATAAGGAGTATATTAGGGGACTTAGCTTTAATTTAGGTAATTATAGTATCCTTTATATCTCTATCTTTCAAATCGTCTTCTATACCTCTAATTATCTTATAGCGGAGTAGTTAGCTAGGCTTAGTAGGCCTTATAATATAGCGAGTAATTACTAAGATATCCTTAGTATATATCGGAGTTACTATTTTAAGTACGCTAATAGTATTAAATATACTAGCTATAACTTATTATAAGTACGAGGGGTAAATCGACTCCTCTATTACTTCTAAGGTCTTATTCTAACGTTTAATAAGGATATATTTTAATACTATATAAAAAGGATCTATCTAACTAGGGATATTATCTATCCTAGGCGGAGGGTATATATTATATTTAATTAGCTAAGGCTAGCGACTAAGCTTATTATAAGGTCTAAAACCTAGAATATCTCTATTATTTTACCCCTATACCTAAAACCTACTTATACTTAATTTATTAAGTATAAGCTCTATTAAAAGCCTAATTTTAAGGATAAGAATATTCGAGGATCTTAACTCCTAGATCTACGTATCTAACGCGTTATTATTATATAAAATAACTTTCCCTATTATAATATATTAGGATAAAAGTTAATAAGGCGAAAGTATAAGTAATTTATAAACTAAAGAGCTAAATAGAAGTAATATTTAAAGAAAAAGAGGAGCTATAGTATAGTAGTTAATATTATGTAGTTAGTAGATAAATTAAGTTTAAAAATAAATAATATATATAAGGGGGGAGAGAGAAACTAGAAGGCTTAAAAAGTAAGGAGTGCGTTTTTATATCTACTAATTACTTTAATAACGTAGTAGTTTATTAGTAGCTTATAGAAGGAATAATTAACTCTCCTCCCTTACCCTCCTTAGCTTTAATAAAGTAAAACGAACATAGGATAAAAAACCTATAATAAATAGAATAGTAAATTAGAGTAGTTATATATAGGGAAAGAATAAAGGAAATAATAGTTACTAGTAGCTATTGAAACGAGCAGCCTAGTTATAAATTAAATAGATATTCTCCTCTATCCTCTATTATTAACTTCTCCCCCTATAATAACTACCTTTGGCTAGCTACTTTAATCTTTATTTAACCCCTTTATACTTCCTCTCTTATATTTATAAATTATATCTTCTTATTATAGCTAACTATAACTTCCTTATTTTAAGCGTTAAAAATACTAATTAACCTCGCCCTTGCTATCTCCTATTAGTAATAACCCTTTAAGTCTTTAGTCTTAATATCCCTATACTTAAAATAAAGAAGAATAATATACCTCTTTTTATCTAGTACTCTAATAACTAACTTTAGGTATTCCTTCCCTTCTTTTTAATATCCCTATACCCTCTAGCTAATAATTATAATTCTTAGGTAGCTATAAGCTTTATTTAGCTTTAACTTAATATCCCTAGGAATAAATACTTAGAGGTAGCCTTTATACTATAGATATTCTCTAATAGGATTACTAAGGTAATAAGGCTAGCTTTCTAGAAGGCTTATCTTAGTAAATAGGACTTTTACCCTACTATAGGAGCTCGCTAACTATCTAGCGATAAAGTAGCTATAGAGAGAATATAAGAAACCCCCTATATATAATTACTATACTATAGGCGAGGACTTTACTATAGACTAGGTTAGTAACTAGATCTAAGTAGTTAAAGATAGATACTAACTACGCGCTAGTAGCACGCTAGAGTAGTAGATTTAATAGGCGCTTATAAAGATAAGCCCCTCCCTATAGACCTAGTAGCGATACTATAAGGCTAGGCTAGAGGGAGACCTAGCCTAGGCTAACTTTATAGTATTTATTTACTAATAACATATTAATCTAGAGCTTTAAGAGCAGAGGTACTACGAGAAGCTAGATATAATAAGGCAGAGGGAGATATAGTTATTAATATAATTCTTTACTAAATAGTTAGCAATATACTAGAACTTAGGTATAGAACTTAGGTATAATTAGTATAGAAGATAGTAAGGCTAAGGCCTATATGCTATACTTCTAACTAGCCCCCTTTCTATATAAGGAGCTTAAGCGTTAAAAGGTTAAGATATAGAGACTAAGAGATATTACTATAGAAGTAGAACGCTTATAGGAGATATATTACTAATAAGGTAGCGAGGCCCTGCGGAGCGAAAGCAGGAAGTAGTATATAGGCGAGGAGTATATACTAAGGGTACCCCCTATAACGAGGGCGAGCTAAAAGGTAGGCTAGCAGGGCTCTAGTTATAGGACTACGCGAGGTTCTTAGAGCCTAATACCTTACTAATTAGCTAGCGCTACGACGTAGGGACCTAACTAGAGCTAGCCTATATTTAGCCCTAGCGTATAATATATAACGTCTAACCCCTTAGTATACTTTAGCTATAAAAAGAAGGGGTATAAGAGGGTAGACTGCCTAGATAAATAACGGAGCGCGAATAAAATACTAATAGGATACTAAGCGTTTACTAATAAGGTAAGGGTTAATATAATCTAATTAATAAGGGAGGTAGAGGACCTTAACCTATTAGAAAAAGAGTAGGCCGGGGGACTATACTAGTAACCCCCGCGCTTATATTAGAACTAGATACTTTCCTAAAGGGAGATACTATAAAAGGATAGGCGATCGTTCTCTAGAATATTACTAAATAAGAAGTAGTAGTAGATATAGACTCCTATTTATAAGTTAATATTATTAGTAGTTAACTAGTAAAGTCCCTATAACTATAACCCATAGTAGCGCGCGCCCCTATATTAAAAGGGTTTAATAGGTCCTCTATAACGGGCTAAAATATATACTAGTTAATATTCTTCCTTATTAACTCGAGGGGATAACTAAGGAAGATATAGTAACTATTCGCTAAGGCTCCCCGCCCTAAAAGGGCAGGGGACCTCCTCCTATTATAATACTCTATAAGTAAGGAGGGTATTATAATTAATACCCGGATAAATACCTAGGGATATAAACGCCTTAGTATTACTAAGCTATTAGTATTTATATAGGAGATCGTAGAGAATAGCTAGAAGGCTTATATTATATATATTTCAGGGAATATCGCCCCCTATAAGCTACTATTAGAAGCCTTAGGCGAAGAGGACGCCTTAGAGGGCGAAGTAGACTTACTACTAGAGCTACTTAGCGAATAAGCGACGTTTAATAAGTAGTTAGTAAAGGAATACCTAGCCCTAGAGGGCATAGAATATACTATTAACTTAGTTAAAGGGAAGAAACCTCTATATAGGCCTATCTACTTACTAAATAAGCACTAGCTAGAGGAGCTCCGCTAATATATCGCTAATAACTAAGTAATAGGGCGGATTTAACCCTTAATAAGCGAGGTAGGTGCCCCTATTCTCTTTATACCTAAGAAGGATAGATCCTTATGCTTTTACGTGGATTATCGAGGCCTTAATAAGGTAATACTAAAGAACTAATATCTACTTCCCCTTATTAGCGAGCTATTAGATAGGCTTTAGGGAGCGAAATAGATCTTAAAGATCGACCTTTAAGATATATACTACTATATCTATATTAAGCTAGAAGACCGCTAGAAAATAGCTTTTAGGATTTATTATAAGCACTTTAAATATACTATTATACTATTTAGACTTATAAACGCCCTAGCGACGTTCTAGGTATATATTTACTAAGCGCTCGCTAAGCTACTAGATACTTATTATATTACTTATATAGATAATATTATAGTCTACTCCGAGATAAGAGAGTAGTATATAAAGGACCTTTGCTAAGTACTCCGTAGGCTTCGCTAGTAGGCGCTATATACTAAGCTTAGTAAGTATAGTTTCTACTAATAATAAGTAGAGTTCCTAGGGTATATTATTACGCCTAAAGGTATATTAATAGACTAAACCCGTGTCCGAGCTATTACTAAATAGAAGCCGCCTAAGACCTACTAGGAGATCTAAGTCTTCCTAGGATTCTATAACTTCTACTATAAGTTTATTATAAGCTATTTAGGTATTATAGCCCCTATAATATCCCTATTAAAGGGTAGCGAGAATAGTAAGAAGGGAAGCGAATTTTACTAGCTAGAAGAGGCCTAATAGGCTTTTAAATAGCTCTAAGCTACTTTCTGCTTAGTAACTATTCTCTAATATTAGGACCTAACCTGCGAAATAAGGGTTAAAATAGATACTTCTATAAAGGCCGTATCTAATATCCTATTATAGTATATTAATAGCTAATAGCAACTAGTTACCTACTATTTATAGAAGCTTAGCGATACTAAGTAGCGTTAAGGAGTAGGCTAATAGGAGCTTCTTGCTATAGTTAAAAGCCTAGATTACTAGGCTTACTACCTTTAAGGTATATTAAAAAAGTTTATAATCCTAATAGACTATTAGGTACTAAAGGGAGTTATTAGCGCGTTAGCGCGGGACCTTTAGGGAAGGCTCGCTAGATAGGTATATAAACTCTTAGTATTTAACTTTAACTTAGAGCATAGGTCGGGGGTTATAAACCTAGTAGATAGGCTATCTAGGAGGCTAGACTATATAAAAGGGGAGGTAAAATATAATAATATACTCCTAACCCTAGTAAGGAAGCTAGGGTTTATTAGCAACTTACTAGTAGACCTCTAGATAAGTATTACTACTCTATAAGGTAATATAGAGACCTTAAGAGTATTTATTAACGCTATAAGGGCTAGTATAAAACGACGCCCCTTCTAGATAAATAGCTCTAGGGGCGGAGACGCCTTAGTCTCTAGTTAGCATAGCGCTCTATAGCATACTAATATTACTATAACTATAGCAGCTATAATAACCCGATACTAAAGAGTAAGGGAAGATATAGAGAACACTTAGTAAGAGGTTACTAACCTAGAGGACTCGCTTAGAGCTAGGGTTATTATAGCGTAGTAGTATATCCTATGCTAAGTTATAAGGGAGCTTATAATAGGCGAAACGGCATATAGTTAGTAACCCTCTAAAGCGATAGAAAATCTTATCTACAGACTGCAGGCTAATAACTTATACTACTAGACTTAATCGGAGAGGGTATATAGACCGGCTAGCGATTATAGGGGCTATACGATCGATAGCTATAGAACCTTATTCTATAAGGGAAGGTTAGAGATACCCTAGGAGAGGTCCCTAAGACTTAAAATCCTTCGCTAATACTACGACGACTATAGGGCGGGTTATATAGGGGTAAATAAGACTACTAAGTTAATCTCGAGGAAGTTCTACTAGCTAAACTTAGCTATAGATATATATAATTATATTACAGGGTGCTATATATATTAAGGGATCCGGGTTCCGAGGCATAAGCCCTATAGAAAGTTATACCTACTACCCCTACTAGCGTACCTATTTTAGGAAATTAGTATAGACTTTATTACTAGACTACTACCAAGCTATTAGTATAAAGGCAGGGAGTATGACGTAGTTCTTATTATTATATACTAGATAACTAAGTTCGCTATATTTATTCTAATAATAAAGCGGCTAATAGCTACTAAGCTAGCGCGGATTATCTATAAATAGGTTAAGTGCTATTTTAATACCCTAGAGGGTATTATTAGCAACTAAGATAAGCTCCTTACTAGCTAATTTTAAGAGGAATTTATAAGAGAGAGGGCTATTAAGCGCCGCCTCTCTACTATATATTACCCCTAGACTAATAGGTAGTCTAAAAAGATATACTAGATATTAGAGAAGTACCTACGAGTATATACTAGTAAATCGCTATAAGAATAAGCTATCTAGCTACCTAAGGCTAAGTTTATATATAATAATAGTCGCTATAGCACTACTAGCTATTCGCTAATAGAGGCCCTATATAGCTACTACCTATATTACATAGAATATATAACCCCTGCGAATAGGGTTATAGTATAGGGCGTAAGGGAGCGAATTAAATATATCTTAAAGCTTTATAAGAGGGCCTAGGAATAGTAGTAGAAGGCTACTAAGGCGTAAGCTAAGT